>OX393566.1:22991164-23061164 GCA_947652115.1 Blastomussa wellsi | reverse complement strand
TGCAAGCCTCATGCTCGTAAAGATCGGAATAAAGGCATACTAAATGAAGCTTCGGTTTACCAATTGAAGAAAAGCGTTCAAAATTTCATTCACGATCGAAATGTCTTAGACCGGCGGTCTATAGACATCTCAAGTTAGTCTCGAGGGTCCAGAGTGGCCTTAGGAGGAGAGGCAGAGTCTGGCGGAAACCTATAGTCGGAAGTGTATGCCGACAAAGCTGTCGACGAAAGACCGCAGTTCCTCACCTCCATCTGCAGATCCACCAAAATTACTCGTTCATTGTCCGTCTATGGATATAAACGAAAATTAAAGCAAAAGGTGTCCTTTCTTTTATAACCAACAAACTATCTCACTTTACTTTGTAGACTTCAAGTTAGTAAAAAATTGGCTTGCTCGTCCCTGCAAAGAAGTGCACACAAATGTGTTTGACAATGAAAGGTTATTGCACAATTGTCTTTATATTCTGATGTAAGGTGCCTGAATGCGACTGATTCGCGATTCAGTGCACTAAATCTTGACCTTTTCTCACGTTTCTTTCGAAATGTCATTGTCAACTAAAATATCCCTTCATTTCTTCATCGTTCCATACATAGCTAAATGAGGGCGTTCATTCATGAGTCACTCTGTCATGATGCGGAAGCCATTTTTCGTGGATTTAGCAAAAAAAACATCTGATCTTAAAACACCCTATTTTGACACTCTATTTTGACGAGAAATCTGTATCTTACATCCACGTTAGATTTTTGCTAAATACAATATGCTTCGGTAATTCAAGTTATCTTGATACAGTTTCAAAGTGCAGAAATGATCAATATAGAGGACTAAGATTCTCATGCAGGCAAGATGCGTTTATCCATTATGTTTTAGAACTCTATGATCAAACGCTTCTTCTTACCTAGTTACAGTAAGAGTATTTACCATCTTTTGCAGCAGGCAGATTGTTAACACAGAACAAAGCGAATTGAAAGCGTGATGTGTAAAAGTGGCAATACCACATCGACCACGCCGCCGCCGTGGACAACGACGTTTCAAAAATTATCTTTCCCCTAACCATCTTGGAATTTCCTAGATCAAGTTACTACCGCCTGTTGATCAGTGCCACACTGACTTCTGCAACTATAACGGTGACCATTTTTTCGATATTTATATTTCATGCTCATGATAAATTTTGACATTTTCGTAGCTATCACCAATCATCCACTGAGTTGGAAATATAATAACTCACTTAGCATCACTGCCGTGGTTCTTGTTTTCTAATGACCAAAAGAATTTGGTGGTGATTTCACATTATTTCTAAGTAGACAGGAACGACTGTGAAAAGCACCAAGATGTGTACCACATGTGAAGAGTTATTGTACTGGCCATTTAGTACTTGTTTAGCGACGTTTTCCTTGCGATCCTCGTCGTAAAACTTCATATGCGACCTGGCTGCAATAGCTGATGAGTACATGTGTCCGAAACTAACCAACAGTTTTCTTGTAACATATACAAAAAGGACTGAAACACAACCGTTGGCCAATTTTTACTAAGCTTTCATTTCACATGACAACCCCAAAGGGCAATATAGTGATATACCAATGCTGAGAATTAACGATATCTAGGAGGATACGGTCATCAAACCCACTCGAGCTGGGCTGAAATCATGTGTCATCAAGCTGTTATAAGTACCTGAAACCCTTGTCGTAGGGCAGAGCAGTCATTTTCTCAAGTGCGTCATTAGTGTAAACAACAACGCACGCAAAATGGCATCAGGAAAAGCTATATCAGTATATTAAACTTAAAGTTTCTATTTCTGAACTAACCGACTGTCGCGTTTCGTATGGGGTTTGGTTCGCTTGTGGTACATGCGGCAATTCACGTTCTATGTCAATGACGCAGTAAAATAGCATGTTCGAAAATGGCTCAAGTTAAGACGGGATGATCTTTCTTTCACAGAAGTATTGGAACCCAACAATTTAGTGCTAAATTGGTCTTAAGTGTTTACATTTGCGCTGACTCGAAAAGGTACCATCTTTTGTTGGTTACATTTTCTTTGTGGGGGAAAGCCTTTTTTGTATGTTAATCATGATGCAAAACGCAACTGGTCAAAGATAAATAGGCAAAAGCACTGACCAAGGCTCCTGTATGTTTTGTGTGGACATTAGCTTTTATTTACTTGCCCATATCGCTTTTAAGTGTCTACCAATTAGACCAACTTGAAAACGTCCGTTTTGGCTACAATGTGACATAGAAGCGAAAGGCTAAATACGGAGTAAATGGAACCATTTTCTGTGATCTGTTCAGTGCTTGCCAGGTTGAGGCAAAATACACAGTATGGCCATTAATTGGAAGTTCTACCTCCTCCTTAATTCCATATAGTTTTCTAAGTACGTATTTACAAATTCAAAACGTACTATTTTGACTAAGTCACAAAAAAGAAAAAGGTAAAAGCAGGAGGAACATTTATAATTAATGCTGTTTTTGTTTGTGACGTTAATTATGATGGGAGGTGCAGTTTAGGATGAAGTGGCATATTTCGTGTTCTGATATAATCCGTTTTTGTTCTTTATACTTAAATGTAGAATAAATTGTAGTGCTTAATACAGAACGCTTTGTTAATGTCCATAAAATGATAACAGCTTACAGCGTATGATAGTTAAGAACATTATTATGCCATTTCCAAGGACACGAGCGCTAAATCATGCGAACTTACGCATATTTCAACCGATGAAGAGACAGTGGCTATGAAACCGATGTCTTTATAATTTGTTTAGAACTACAGCATATTTTAAATCATCATATAATATATTTCCCCTCTGATACTGTATCTGCACGACAATGTACGTTCAAGCTACATTTATCCTCTGGCGAGTACTGAGATATACTCATAAACATTACTATCCGTATATAAAGAGATGAAAATCGAACAAAGTGATTCGTCGTGGTCGTTGGGATCCGTTCGTCTTGGGAGACGATGGTGTTGCCCTAGGGGTACAAAGTGCTAATAAATATACGCAAGGTAATCTCGTCCGTGATAATTTAATATAATTTCATGATTTCCACCAGTTGCCTTTGAAATAAAAATGTGACTACTTACGTTTGTCATTTCGGTATTTCATGCGATCACTCAAAGCTGAGAAAAGGGCTGTCAACTCGTATCTAATTACTGTCTCTTGTATTCGCTTATATCACGCCATTAGGAAAGAAATTAATCAAATGTCGTCAAAAGCAGATGCAAGCCAAAGCTATGTAGGTTGCTCCTGGTAGACAAGCTTCTCCTAACTGGGAAACCGACAATCACCATTTACAACGTAGGTAAACTGACGATAAAGAGAAATAAGTTCAAGGTGTTTAGTACGAGTATGATACGCACCGTTAAATCTCACTGCGCAAAAAAACGGAGCAGAAAATTATTTTTGCTATGCGGTTTCACTACGGTTGGATTCTTTCTCATTAATACCAGCAACGGCGACCGATTTTATCAGTTTTTTTCTTACTCCTTCTCTTAACGAATAAGTACTCTGTGTTGACCTGCTCTTCGGTGCTTCATACAGCTATTTATTCAACTGTAACTTCATTCATACAACGAGTAACCATTTTAAAGCGTCCCTAAAAACAATCAGTAGGTCTGTAAAGGGCGTGATAACGGGCCAGTATAGGCGTAGAAACACACGTGCACATTTTGTCAGCTACGACAGGGCTTTTGCGAAGGTCAGGTACTCGATACAATAACTGAACTTTAATGTGAATGAAATTTTACAGTTTGCTATAAACATCGAGCAATGCAGTTGTGATTTGGCTCAAGAGGCTTGCTTCATCTTGCAATCTACTGAAAGCTTACACCACTTTGTTCCATGTGATCTAGCTTTGAATGAACAGCGGAACACGCTTTTAAATTTGCATTAAGCTAGATAGCAAAGACTGAGTTGGACCTAAGTGCGATGTAGTGCACGCACATTTCTTCTTGGAGGAAAGCCACAAGGAAGCAAGTCACGAAGAAGCACACCCCAGTTAGACATTGAAAGTTTTGTACACGTTATTGAATTTATAGATCGACCACAATCTATCCCAATCGGTAAGAAGAACTATTTGGTTGTTATAACAACATACGTTCTTCGAAGGAAGGTATGTTGCTTAAATAACTGATTTTAAAGTAGGGTATATGCAAATCAGTCTATAGATGCTATTGCAATGTAAGATTCTTCTAGAATGTCAATGGGTCTGACATGTCTCTTCAGCCATCTAAAGCTCAAGGAAAAACCGTTTGAATTCATCTAATTACTGTCTCCAGGCTCAAAGACAATCACCTTTAATGACGCCCCCAGGAACGAGGGCTGCATTTTAGCATCCCAGTAAGAGCTTGCAAGTCGATAATCCTTACGAATCTTCAACAGTGAACATACCTCAGTTCTGTAAGAATCAGCTGGGCACAACATTTCTTTACTGAACCTAGAAGTCATTGTATTACTTCACAGGTAAGGACTTAATTCTTTAACCATGCAAGAACTTCAGCAAAACAAAAAGTCATGGTCCTACAAGACATCACGGCAATGAGATCCTTGTTTTTCGGAAGACTTAGTATGTACCAGCGACAAACATTTGACTTACTTTAAACTGCAAATTATGATGGTTTAGTTCTTGCAAACATGTTGTGCCTTTCTTCACATGCTAGACATATAGAGCAATTTTGTTATTATATTTTGTATTACAGCTATTGCTTTAACTTTAACTCCGAGCAAATATTTCATAGTGTCCTAAACGAAATCAGCAGTGCAATAAAGTGCATCAGAAAGGGCCAGTATAGGAGTACACATATTTATTGCTTTCCGAGCTGCTATGGGTCTTTCTGAAGGTATACATGTTCGATATAACGATGATTGTTTACCTATGTGCGAAATTCGTCTCGGAAATGTAGATAAGAAATGACTAGACGCAGGGATTTGGTTTCAGCTTGCAATTTAAAGACTCTATTGGTTCTATGCGACTCACGACTTTATGCATGAACAACGAGGGGTGGGAACACAATTTGCCGATAATTATAATTTGCCTCATATATCAAAGCCAGAAGGGGTCGTGTCGTTAATTAAAAGAGCGGTATTTCTAGTGTGATGTGGTGCGATTCCTTCTAGGAAGAAAGCAACAAGGTGAAGAGGTTTTCAAAAGTCACGCAAAGTCACACCCAAGTTGACTCTTTCTTAAATCTTTATAATGCAAGATTTGTTTTCTCCAAATTATGCCAAAACGAAGACAATTTTGTAAATTTTCAGCAAAATTTTCTAAATTTTTTCTATTTTTTTGTCAAAAAGCTTATTTACACCGTACCAAAAGCATTTGCGAGATCTCGAAAAGTATTGGTCGTGCTGCCATCGCCACAGCTGATATTGATGCTTTAAATGTTGAGCCATTAAAAAAATAACCAGAATAGTTTATTACGATTACGTTTACCTTTGTCTTTGAAAGACTTAAGTAAGAAAGCACCAACTGGATTTTTTTATAATTAATTAATATTTTATTATGTTACAACACAATACTTCCAAAACCGCACATCCACCTCTACAAATACGATACTTACAATACTTACAATACAATACTTCTACTACTGGTATATATTACAAGCTACGCTTAAAAAGAAGCCTATATTTTATACCGAGAAAAGAAAGAAGAAAAAAACATAAAAACAACAAAAAACAAAAAAAAACAAAAAAAAAAAAAAAAAAGAGAGAGAAAGAGAGAGAGAGAGAGAGGGAGAGAGAGGGTAGACAATTAAATCAAAATTTACAAATTTTCCCAGAGGACTAGGATCAAGTGCATAGGAGGTTACAGAAAATCTTCAAGAGGCTCCCATTTATTTTGGTTGAAAGTCTTTGCCCTTTTTTCCATTTTCCATTGCACCAACTGAAACTGGTATATTAACTTTTATGTGAAGGTAGAGATTTTAATATAACTTATTTAAATTTATTCCTGGGTCGCAACTAGAGATAGCTATTAGATTATACTACTTGGGGAACATTCTGTGCTTTTGAAATCCTTGACATAAAGAAGACAAATTAACTGTACTTTAACTGTGCTGCTTTCTAATGATTCCATTAAAATGATTGATAAAAGCTGCTAAAAACATGTAATGATTGTGTTGTTTCGGCTAAGCATAAATATGGAAGTGGAGCAAGAGTTAAGTAACATTGCATGACCTTATAATGGATTTGAGAAATTTGTTTTACGTTTATATTTTATGAAGTCATTGTAAAATGAATTATTGCAATAAACTCCTCTACGTACAAAACATTATAGTTTTTTACAAGACGTGGACCTAATTGTGACTGGAAAAAGTTCTCTGAAATCGCCATAACGCTTATTTGCAAAAAGATACGGAGACAAAGGCCAGATGCGTCCTTACGAGCTTCGATGTTATTATAAACAGATAACTGTTATTATTTTGTTGCTACATTCACAAGGCCTACAATTTCAGCATCAAACTGTTCAACCAATATTATGTATGATTTTTAAAATGAAATCTAAATTCTTTTCGAACGATTTTTTAAAGGCATGTAATGGCCCGACATGCCTCGTGCTCTTTCTGTGGCAATCACCGACCGTAAAGTACAGTAGTTTCATGCACATCATTTTAGAGGATATAAACGTCACGTGGAAGCCTCAGGCTTGACGAAATTATGTAGAATCCAAGTTTTCATTCATAGTGGATTAATAATTATCAAGCTGTTGCCCAGAAAACTCAATTGATCCTTTGAACAGTTTGCTTTTTATTGACTTGATAGCGTCGTTTGGATACTAAATGATAAACTGTACTGTACACCAAATAACACTCAGTTTATGAATGCAGCAGAAATTTGTGGGTTCTATGTAGGGGGTGGTAGTTTATGTACCCGGATTTTACAGTACAGCAGTAGGTAAGACATAACTGATCATTACTGGCACATTACTGATTAAAACAGAATTTCCTTTACATGAGAACCTCAAAATAGTAATTCCTTCAACTGCAAACACACAAAAGACGTTGTAACAGCAATAAACTGGAAAAGGAGCAGCAATGATTGTGATGAAAAAAGATTGTAATGAAAAAAGATTGTAATGAATTACAAACGAAGAGCACGACGTAACATTAGGTAAAACTTTTCTAGCTGCGTCATCCGCTTCGTAGGTTCTGAAGAGGTAAAGTTTACAAGTAAATTGTGAAAAGTAAACAGGTTAAGGAAAGAGTCAACCAAAATCGAGTACGATGACAGAATTATTAAGTGGTCAACAGACCGAGTAGAATGTTAAGATAAAATGAAAGCTAAGGGCAAAGCAAAAGAAAAAAAGTCATAGATGAAAATGCTGTGTATGTTTACGAAAATGAGAACTGTTGACTGTAATTTATAATGGTGTACAAAACCCTTGCGTATGAATTCAAATCCTGAAAATCTATTGATCTGTACTAGTACCGCTTTTAGGCTGCAAACGGTGGTTCAGACTTTACAGTTTGTGGATAAGAAGTAAGTTTGTGACCTTTCAAAGCAGTTGTTTCGTGTTTTACTTACGCTATACAAGTCTTGCAGCAGCATGAACTGGGTTCAAAAATAAACCCTACCAAAAATATCAAGGAAAAAAAAAAGAATTTTGTTCGTTGTCTCAAATGGGACAATTAAGGAAAAATGCTGCCTTTCTACAATTGTTGAATTAAACATTGACACTGTTGTGGAGGCGGTACGCACCTATCTTGAGGCTTAACAGGATTGGCTGAGAAAACAAGAGAACAAACAACACAAACAATTACTCTAGTCCTAAAAACAATAGAAGTGCGTGGTACAGGGAGCGAATGAAATTACAGGTTCCGAAGAGGTGCGTGGCTTCTGCTGTTGTGCGCGTCATACAGTCCCTAGAGATTTACCAAATGACGAAATCAAGCCGCCATTTTTGTTATACAACAATGGAAGCAGATGCCAATTCAAACGCTCTCACGTTTTCACTTTTCTTAACATTTATCTGTGAAAGAAAATCATTACACAAAAACACATTGAAATAAAAATTCACACAGATTTGATAATGGTAGTTAGAATTTTAATTAGATGACTCTTCTTGGGAGTTGGAAAAAAGCCCGCCAATTGGAAACAGCCACCATATTGTTCAGTCAAATTTCTATAGTACCATTTATGGAAGTTAGGTCGGTGATTAATGGTCTTCGTTTAATGCACTTAATCACTGAATCTGGTTTTGCATGCCCGTTTTTGTTGAAATGCCGAGTAAATGAGGTCTCATGACAGACAATTAAACTGCCATTATTAGGAAAATAATCCTGCAACGTTAACGTTAGGCAAAACTTAAAAAAAAATCTTTAGTTTTCGAAGCTAAACTTGTACCAAAGTACTTGGAAATAGTAAATGGAAAGAAACTATTAAACTGCAATAGCATTGCAGCTTTTCAACCGTTCACAAAATGTGGTTAATTTATTCATTTTGAACAAAGTAGAAGTTGTAGAATTGTACACAACAGCACTCCTACGTGACATTACGCGAGAGATGCGTGCAAACGTGAGCGTTGAGACAATCGTTAAAATTGGAGTGTTAAACTCATTGACGATACCTCACTTTAAATTGAATGAGGATGCAAACGTAATTTTACAAAGGTGAGGTTGTATCTCTGGAAACCAATCATTTCTCAGTATAAGAGTTAGAACTACTAACTCATACGCAGAAAAATGCCCAGAATAATCACTACAGAATGCACTGACGGTGCCAAAGGAGCGACAAGTAACAACCTGCTCAGTCGGTCACATGTCATGCCCTATACTTTCAAGTGACCAGCCAGGGCAATGACGCACCTAATCACCCGTGTCAAGGCCTTCATTAGTTCTCTTGTTCTGAAAAGCAGTTACACGGTTTACAGTTTAAGGACGTACATTCCTGATCTGTCTAGAAGATTCCAGGAATTGCACTTCTGAATTGTTTTTAGGTATGTTTAGCTGCACTCGAAATTATTAAGCTCGCATGAAAACCGCCTTTGGCGGTACGGGTGGTACTTTGTTTTCTGGTCACGTACGTTACATTTGCACTACGTTAGCTTCTTTTAAGTCTTCAAGAATTCCCGTTTTTCGCTTCCTGTTCAATAAATATATTAATGAGAAACATGTACAGATACGGGAAGAAATAAGACCAATCAGATTTCATGTCACCATTTAGTCCTATCTGGCGACCTCCGTTCTGACGAATTGGGTGTCTGAAATCTTGGAAATTTTGAAATCGGCCAGACTCCTTGTGTAAATTGCAGGAATAAATAAAAAAAGTATTTAACAAAACAATCAAAGTTAGAACAAGTGGCACTGAAAGTAGCAGCAAGTTAGTGCTGTTACCAGACAATAAAAGCCAGGGTGGTTTCTTCGCAGCGTGACGTTTACCGGGTCAAAACGTTTTAAATCTTACCAAGATTCACTGATTTGGAAGAGTGGCTGATTTGAATAAGTTTTTAGCCTGGAATACTGCCTTCAAATGGGCACCCAACTGTGTTTTAGATCTCATATGAAAGCCAAGCATTTGTTATGTTTTATTAAATAGCCCACTGATACCACAATGAGAAATTAAATTTTATTGATAGGAAACTGAAGAGAGCTTTCCTGCCGTTTGCAAATTAAAATGAGTACTTATTTGAAATAAAAGGCACTTATTATATTGTTTCTCCACACAGCAATTATTTTTCCCATGAAAGATAATAGCTATGAGATACCCAACGTTACGGAGAATCGCAGTTTTCTCTTTTACAGTTTGTCCATTCCTGCGAAAATTTGCGTGAGGTTACATCAAATAATGTTTATGTTCGTTGTAGATCGCTGAATTTAACCTACGCATGCGTTGAAAAGGACTTCTGAAGACGTCAAAGCAAAACAGCCACGATCAGATTACCTGAGAGTGCCGGGAGCAAGGTATTTAATTTTATGACGTTTTCAGCTAATATGAACATAAATGTATTGACCTTGGTGGTCTGCAGCTTATGATTTTTATAGAAAAGCACAAGGAAATGTTCGACAAATAATAATTTGGGTTGTCGAACTGACGCCGTTGAGCGATTGCCTTAATAAATGACGTTAATACAGTAATTAGAAGAAGCCGTATAAGGTACTGTCGTTCACGGGTCAAACTCGATCGTACTAAGGGTCGGTGGTCTTTGCACACAGAGAATCTTTGTTCTCATTATGTATTGATAATTGCTGATCAGAAAACAATTGGCGAGCAGCAAAAGTAGTAAGCGTGTCGCCTTTTGATTGCTATTTGTGAGGACCACGATTTGAAAGGACTTAGAAAGCCGCTGCAAAGAGACGTTGAGGTTTCTCCGCTCGGGGCCTTTTTTCGCAGGTGGGTGAAATATGTAGTCGCTCTCAGGTTTGCAATTTCAAATTACTTAAGAAAAACTCATTTGAGTGGGAACTCTTTTCAGATTTTGGGATGTTACTTGTAAACAAGACATGTCTTCTATTACAGTGATCGAGCACCATATACTAGTTAAATTGTTATGAAAGTTAAATGGATGATAGACCAGGTGCGCAAAACAGCATTTGTCCTACTTCTGCAGAAATTTTGTGTATTTGAAAGTTTGGCTTCACGTCAGTATGATCTTCTATAGCGAATCCAATTCGTTTAATTGGAAAGCTACACTCCATTTATGTTTTTTCTTTGTACCACTTTTTAACGAATCAAAAATTGCAGCGTTGTACGAGAGCCACAGCATAGCCCTATCTGGGGTTTATTTGGGAGTTGAATCTCTTTGCCTTTAAAATGCTTTCACATACTGACACGTTTAGTTGAGCAATTAGATAGATAATAGAATAAAGATCCGCTTTCAGTGCTAATTCGAAACTATTTCTACTCCAACAGGCATTTTAAAATGTTGATTTCAGTTTCCAAAGTCTTGATTGGAATGTCGTTGTTCGTTCTCATCACGTCTAAGTCTAAGCACAGTTATACTCGGCAAAGAGTTATAACCGATTGCCAACCAGCGAAAGGCGCCCTCATAATGCCAAGAGACCAATGCTGGTTCAAGATTCCAACTCTTGGTTGTCGTGGCGTCTGCTTGTCGTCGGCAAAACCTTACAGCTATAGAACTGGATTTGCTTCAAGTTGTTCATGCTGTGCGCCCATCTCATCCACTATAAGAGAAAAGACAGTGTCCTGCCGAGGGCAAAGAAAAGTTATTCGCTACCCAGTGGCAAAAGAGTGCGCTTGTAGACCGTGTTTAAACGGTTGACAATATGTGTCCTTCGTATAAAGTCTTGGAGAGATGAAATTACTTTTCGTCTTGCGAAGAAACTAGTACTTCAGTGCGTAAATTCAAAACATCGACTGAATAATAGCTAGGTAACACTTGAATGGGAGTAGAGTAGAAGAGTAGAGTAGAACAGAAGCCGTAGTAGAGTAGAACAGAAGCCGTTTTTTAAAAATTGTATTTCGAGTTTGGAAGTGTTTCTATTGGATCTGCCGACTGTTAAAGGCACAGGTTTACAGAACACATTTACATTGTTACGTTAAGTGGTTTGTAATATATATCTGGTCGTCTATTGTATTTGAGGTTTTCCTTTTACAACTAACTGCAGTTTTAGGTAGCATTGTTTTTCTCTACAATACACGAAACGTTTTAATAGCAACAGAGACTTCTGTGCTGCGTACGATCGGACTTTATATGTAATTCAAAGAGAGAGCTAAGAATGACGAAACGATGTACTATCATATGCATTGCGAATGACAAGGTTTGACGATAGGCAGTGCAGTAAACTGTAAAACAGGGCTAGAATAATACCTATGGTAATTTCCTGGCGACAAAAAACTTATATTGTTTAAAATATTTACAAACTAGAGAGCTATCCATTTATTTTGAGATGTTTTTCATTGCAAAAGGCAATTAAAATTACATGAATTAGACTGATGTTGCCTACGGCGCGTTTCGGTTCCATGAACAATTTATGTAAAGTCAGTTTTGTTTCTATTTAGCAGACCAAACGTCGATTGTCCTTTGTTGAACACAAACCCAATGGTCAGCTCTAGGTTAAAAGGTTAAACTACAGCAAAAACCATCTGTGTACATAAAATGCTAGAATATTTATAGTTGTAAATATTGTCAATTAATTTCTCTTATTAACTACATGTAATAAGAAAATCTCGTTATTTGTAAATGGGGTCTATAAAATCCGTATTTCCTGCTGATTACAGGCAGCCTTTGAATGTGGTTCTCAAAACGTTAAGCAGGTCCGAACGAAAGCCCATGACTAATTGTTTAACGTAAACGCCATATGAATATTTTAAAAAAGGTAAGCCTCGCGCCAAGCAGCGCATACTGCCGGAGCTTATCCTGGTTTCCGTAGCATAAAGCGGCAAGGAATATTTCTGCTCCACCCTGGAATGGATGCTAGTCCATTGCAGGTTACCGCCCAGCAGTATTTTGCTGGACTGTGAGAGTAAACTGTCTTGCCCAAGAACACAACGCGTTGCCCCGTTGCCACCAGGCATATCAGTTTTAAAAGAACTACCAATATTAACTTTTTTGAAAATGCGAAATAAAATAAAGTGCTATTCTTGTTTACACTGGCTGTGCGCATGCGTGAGGTACTGGTCGTGGGTTTGTGTTCGAGCGTGTTACTTGCTCTCTTCTTGCTTTGTTTGTTTTGTTTACACCGATTACTATATGACGGTATATGTTTTCACGGTCCAGAAAGAGGCGCAATGCAAAACAATATGAAATTAACCAGGACGTTTTACTTCTTATCATAATTCATTCTGGCTGGCTGTGCCTCAATGTTTTTAATAATTTACCAGTTATAGCGATATTTGCACAATGTGTACAAACATTTCTTTTGATATTCAAATTTGCCAACCACTGGAACAAAAGTCATTGTTTGAACAGCCAATTAGGTTCTGGTTGGATATTAATAACAACAGGTTACGTCACGAGAAACATCGCTTTTCAAGTGAATCTATTAGGCAATTTTTAATTACTGGTTTAGTGGTAAGTCAAAAGCTGAAGAACATTTTACTGAATATGTACAGGAAAATAAAACAAAATAAACCAAAAACAAAACAGTAAGTCTACCAAAATCTTTCTCAATTACTGTAGACATGTGACTGGTTCTCTGAAACTTTCAACTCTCATCAACACTCATTTATGCCCCTTGAATCCTATCTTGTAAATGGCCCTCCCCTAATGAGCTGCCTTGCCTGAGCTCTGTTTACTGGGCTTACAATATACTCCTACCCAATGTAAAAGCCACTTAAGAAAGCTATAATAATATTTTAAAACAAGGAAGAAAGGACATAAAAATCCTATTTGCAGGCAAATATTTTTTTCCATTTTACATACCTTAGAAAACGGCCGAGCATTCATTGGACAAAATTATGTACCAAAATGATTTACACCTTACTGCAAGCTTTTGTGTTACTACTTCAAATATATTATCAAGAGAAATCTTTTCTAACAACACCAAACATTGAAAACAAATTTCGAAGTTCCACTGAATTCCACTGAATCGCTTAAAAGATGTGAGATTTTTCCTATAGCTTGCGAGCTTTGAAATTCATTTTCTCAATCTCTGATAAGAAATTGTTGTACCAAAATTATTTACACCTTATTGCAAACTTTTTAGTTACTGCTTCAAATATCTTATCAAAAGAAATCTTTTCTAACAACACCAAACATGAAAAACAAATTTCGAAGTTCCACTATAATTCCACTTAGTCGCTTAAAGACGATTTTACAAAATGGCTACACATGAGATTTTGCCTATAGCTTGTGATCTTTAAAATTCATTTTCTCGGGCTCTGATAAGAAATTATTGTCGGTGTTATCACGGATAATTACTTACATCTGTACCTTTTATTAAGGGTAAAAAATAACGCAATACGATTAAAATTATTCTGGTACTCGATTTGTGTCCAACTTAAATAAATATTACTCAACTTCCTGATGGATTCCGTCTTAAATCTCTTTAAAACATCCAAAAAGTGCAATGCGCCTATAAACGACAGAAAAAGCGCAGTTTAATGGGGCTTAGTCAACAAGAATAAAGTGATTCACCAGGCTAGAGAAACCCTCGAGAGGCAACGACAAACTAAGAAGAAACAAGAATGACTTGAAATAATGAAGATTGACAAGGATTGCTATTTAATATTTTTTTCAAAAAGTGCACTCCATAAAGGCTGGTTTTCACTAGCGCATAAGCATAACGACATAAGAATAAGCACATGAGGAATGGACACTGGGCTTATGCTTATGTCGCCATGATTCGTCTAGGTAATCACATGAGGCCAAGTACTATTAAGGATTAATTGCACGAGAGTTTTCAAAATTTTTATCAATAAAGGGCAAAATTTATACGAAGGAAAATCACGCGCGCAGTCTATTTTTATTCGGGAAGCCTGTTTAGCGCTACGGCAATTAACGGATTAGCCAATCATTAACAGGTAATCATGCCCTCTCTTGATTACTAAAAATGCCCTCGATTAAGAAAAAATGCCCTCTCTCTCAACCAATCAGCGCTCAGTAATTTTGCCCTTTATTGATAACTAGTGAAAACATGTGTTTGTTCTTCTTACGCTCGTGCTTCTTTCGTTATGCTTATGCTTGTGCGCTAGTGAAAACCAGCCTTAACAGAACTTCTTTAACGCCATATACATCAGTAAACTGTCACGTTATTTACATGAAGGAAAGGATTGTAAAAAAATAATACTAAAATATTAAAGACAACGAGGTAACTTACCATTGTCTTTGTTTTTCTGACCCATTAGGAGTTAATCTAGAAAAGATACGATTCATTATATGCCAAAAAAAAAACATGTTGCACATAACTCAACCACTTCAGAATTTTTCTCCTATGAAGATCGAAATTTCTTATGCATTCATTAAATAACAAATCACGAAAATCTCTATCTTTATCTCTTTAAAGCTGAAGCTTTTACTTAGAAACATTATAACCACATTCAAAGCTAGCTCAGCTAAAATACTGTATCCAAAATGAAAGATAAATGTTTGATTGGAAAGGAAAGACGCTCCAGTGCATGACGTTGCATTCCTGTGGTCTGATCGATCCGTCTGCCTGGGGAAAGCAGTTTAGTACAAGAGAATTTACCATTGGATTGATCCGTCAATCGTTTCAAAATCTGGTAATTAGAATAATAGCATACCTATACCAAGACATATTAGTGTAAGAGGTACTTTGCACTCACCAGTGGGAATTTTCAATGTTTCTTTCACTCCTGCTTGTTAATCAGTTTGATGCGAACCGCTTTACGGTATGTTGATAGGTTCGCAAAACTCCACAGTCTAAACAAAAAATTCATAGAACTCGTGCAATGGCTTTTCTCTTGTTGACTCTTGGCTAAGTTACCTAATGCAACCGCCAAGAGTTGTGGGTGACATAATTGTTGTTTCTTGTGCTGATTGTCTCGACTGTGAACCATCAGGATGCATTAATTCCTCTATTGGCCATGTTTATCCCATTTCAGTGTCGGAGAAGTAACTTGCACTGAGCTTGTAATTCCAGTGACAAACTTCATGATTTGACCACGATTTGGGTTGAAACGAAACTACATATTCAGTAAATAAGTGCTTGAGCACATTCCGGAAAGGTCTTGTAGATGCGAGCTAACAAATGCCTTCTTGGACAAATTCCTATCATTGCGCCAGCCCATTTGATCAGAATTCTCGACATGCTTTTCAAACAAAAGAAGATACCTCAACTTCAATCGTCAATAATAGAAGCAAATTATTGCAAATGATTTTCAATTTGTGTGCACTTAAGAATCTAATCATCTTAATTGTCAAAGCCATGGTCATGTTCTTGGCTTTCCCTCGTCCACCGAACGCATGTAAAGGGAAGGTTCAGGGTGTCTGTGATCTCACGAGTGCTCACAAGTAGCCGATTCTGCAATCGGCTACTTGAGATTCATCATTGACCATGAAATTAGTTTGTGTGGGTCATCAAAAGGGCAAGGTAACTCAGGCGTTCGTTTGGCAGTGGGCGTTATCTGAGACGCGTGCGATTGCCCAAAAATGCTGTCCGCAGTCATCAATCGTTTACCATGTCTATTTCGATATCCGATGCGTACACAACTTGTAACTTAGAGTTCATAGGTATTTCCAATTGTATTAGCTTGTTCAAATAAAGGCATTTAAACTAGCTCGTAAATAGAGGCACCAAAGGAAGGCGAGAGAAGCCAGCAACTTTAAATTACCCAAATTTAAATTTAATCTAACTGCGTTTTTTGAAAAGAACTGATAATCAACGAAACGTTTTGCTATATTAGCGCAAAAGCCTTGCTTAAATGTCATTTACTGAAACCCGCTGCTGAACGTAGTTGTTTGACAATGAACAGTTGTAGTAAATGTCAATGTCGGACCACGAAGGTTCTTCTGATTTACTCAGAATTTGACGAGTTAAAAACAAGTTTTGTTTTACGTACGTTAACGATATTGTTCGATGCAGGAGAAGCGAAGCAAACTGATAACAAATGGAATTGTTATGGTTCGGTTTATGGAAAACGGGAGCAATCAGGCACTGACGATTCAAAGTAAAATGCTCTCTGTAGACAGCTGATTAATTTTAAAGTTTATGATTATTATTTTTTCACGGAGACAAAAGCCTTAACAATACACATTAGAAGGCTTCCGGAAAGAAGATATAAATTGCTACTGATATGAAGAAATAGTTTTGGCAGACATAGGAATCCATGGTCTAAGAAACTCATGCTCTTCTTCTTTCGGCCTACTTGAAGTACAAGTATGGTTAGTTTCATTGTCCATTTAAGGTTGATTGTAGATGAATATACCTGTTGTTATTTATGGCCCAAAAAGGAACCTCTTATTTACCACTTAACTACTCGCTGTCCAGGGGGTGAAAGAAGGAATTTTGCCTTTGGTTGTTCGGTTCCAGGTTGGTAACCGGAAACAAAGCACCCAGTTTTCAATTGTTGTGGAAAATGCAAGCAACTATTTCCCTCGACCGGTAGACGCTGTAAACAAAGGATCCTATACCTTAGTTCCCACGCACCTAATAGCTTATTCTCCGCGATGCAATTTTTAAAATCTACAAAAAAGATAATTCCGGTGTTCCGTGTTTTGTTCCGGTGGCCCGGGTTTTTGTGCATGCCCATAAGCCCCACATCAATGTGGAATCATTTAACCCACGTTAAGAGAGTTTGAATATATAAAATTTTAATATTCTCCTCATTCTTAGCTAAGATGTTCAATTACCTGCACGTTCTTATGGCTGCAAGGGCTCAGAAATTGATTTTTAAGGGTAAAAGGGCGCTTCGATTCTTTTGTTTGAATTTGGTTTAACTGGTGTTTGAGAAACCTCTGGTAGCATGGCCCTGCTATCAAAAGCAGTAGACACAAACCCAAGTCTAATAATCGCCCCCTGTATCAGAGAACCCACAGAGGTACTTGTTAAATTAACGTGTTTTTTTTAAACATGTATTGGTATTTATAATATAGATAGGACACTGCGCGCGCTCTGATTGATCAAAAAGCCATGTTTTATCAGAGTATAAAACATAGAAAAAGCGTGTTTTATTGGTTTTCGTCAGCTTTACTCTTGTGAAAATTCGCAAGGGATGGCGGCGAACATTTTCTACAAAGAAATTCAGGACAAAATCCTGAGTCAAGCTGCAGAAATTGTCGAAGAAGCTTCTAAGTTCGAGATGAAAGTAGAAGCGAAATTTTAAAATTGCTTCAGTTTATCGATCGTGCGTGTTTTTGTGTTTTTACTCGCGGCGTATAAAATCTATATCATAATACATGGCTTAGGCTTCTTTATTTGTTAATTTATGGTAATTCTGGTGTTCTGGTTTGTTCCGGGGTGTTCCGGTGTTGTGGTCTCCCGGTATTCCTGGTTTTGGTACATTCCGGGCTTATGGGCCTTGTAAGCCATGGCATTTGCAGTTGATACTGGAGAACTGTAGCTTTTGGGCGTTCTCGAGATTTAAGGCAAGTTTAAAATGAGGGAGTATGATTTTATTTTACGGGCTTGTCGCTTGACCTTTTAAACTGGCCGTTAAATAAAAAATACCAGCCGGGTTGCACGTGGCAAATAAAGAACCTTTGGACAAAAAAAGAAAACAACTACAGAATTGTCACTTCAGTTCAACTTCGTACAATGACAAAAAGGAAATAGTTAAAAGAAGCAATTAGTTTTTATTGAAAATGTTTATTAAAAATTTCCTTACTATAAGGATTACAATTGACCTACAATGCCTGCCCCCAAGCATGGTGAATTGCTAAGGGGTATCCCATTTCACGTAAATAGCGGGAATATAACAGCAAGCAAGTAGATACAAACAATAGTGATAAAAATCTGCTCATATTCACTTTACCCTTCAACGGGTATAAGCTATTTTATTAAAAACTAGCTATGGTATATTGCATTTCCTGAGTTTTGATTGGTTGACAGGCAATGGTATATGAGCTCATATACCACTGACCCACCAAAAAGGAACGTGTACGTGTAAAAGAGTGCTACGCGCCTCGTTGGCTATCTACCATCTCATATCCAACGCGCGCACGTGGAATAATTGTTAAATATAACTAGCCTATAAAGTATTAACAGTTAGAAGAATTTCGAGTGCAACCCCCCCCCCCCCGACACACACCAACTTTGTAAGCTTTTTACAGCAGCTTCTTTACGCACAACATAAACCAAAGTAACTGAAACGGCTATCCCTCGGTATGAATAGTAAATATCACACAGAAGTTAATATTTCTAAATGCCCTACGAATGAGACAGATATACACAGTATATATGTAACTTACTTATGGCCAAGTGCAATAAAATTTACTATTTTGATATTCGGTGCAATCGGCATCAAAGTTTATTATTGCACTACACGATAAAAGCTGTTTTTGATATTTCCACAAGTATTATCTTATATCATCTACGTTTCTATTTAAATCTTTCACAGGTTTCCTCAAAGTAAGCTCAGTTTCAATTACTGCTTTTTAGGGTAGCGTCCTGCACACTGAAAGTGAAAGTTTTTGACGAGTACTAAAGATATAACGGAAGTAAACGAAACGAAAGAAAGAAACCATTGATGACCATTTTGCATTTCATCTTATGTATGAGCTTACGTCCGTTACAACGGACTTAAGTTTTACAAACTAGCGTCTGGCAACCCATTTTGAGATTTGTCGCACTTTGGTACCTGTAAGTGAATTTACAATATTGAACTTGAACATTTTGCCTTTCACTGTCCCTTTTGCAATTGCCGAAACAACTCCAACAACGACATTCTCATCGCCACTAGGGTTGTCTACGTAAACTCCAGATCCGGAGACGCCTTTAACGCCATCACAGAAGTTAAGAATCATGTCATTCGATTTTCTGTACACGCGGCAGTAAGTGTACCATAACGAGTTGTACCACTTATCACCATGAAAACCGGAAAACTGAATTTTTGAGCCGGGGAGGAGGCTGCTTACTTGCACGGACATGGACTGCCTGTTGTGCTGGCGCTTGAGTTTCAAAACTGCAAAGTCGTACCTCAGCCTGTCTTTCGGCGGGGTTTGTTTCTTCCATTCTTTGGGGACATATTTTCTTTGTACGCGAATCCAGTGGAACTTTCCTGACCGCTGAAGCAAACCTGAGAAATTTAGAAAAAAGGAATCACGTTAGCAAGTCTAATTTATACAGTAAATCTACCATACCCTTTGTCTTTACAAATTACATTAGGAATGAGACCATTATGGTCCATAGCTTTTCCGTTTCATAACACGAGTGAATGAGAATACCCCCTATTCATCACATTTTTTCAGTGTAGGTTGAGAAAAAAACATCATTCTGTAGATTTGAGAACCTTTAGCCATCATTTTGAAACTTTAAACGAAAATCACATGAAAAAGGATGAGTAAACAACGGTATATATTGTAATACATTTGCCAGTTTTCCACCAAAATCACTGATCAGTGAAGACGTATTTGTAACTTGACAATTCAGTTGTCACTAATAGAACGACATATGGTAACTGATAGAAAGATATGGTTTTTGTTATTGTTATTTTTTGTTATTTTGTTATTAAATAAATAAATGGACTTGTGACCTCTTTAGGGAGTGTAATTAACGCAGCGCATCTGCCACACCTTTTGCCTTAAAATTACTTTAGAAAAAACCTATAGAAAGCTTTTTCAATTCCTTTCATAACAACATACAATATTTATTCGATTAAGGGGACACTGTCACGCCTGATTATAGAAATTGTTATGAGCTAATTTCCATATTATTGTGCCAAATGCCACCAAATACACGAATAAATTTGATAAAAAGATCGAACAGAGCAAGATAGAACAGGTATTTTGGGGAAATAGTACAAGATTACAAGGATGGAAGTGGATTGCAATTCATCAAAATTGATTTCTGGACAGGATGTCCACAAATCAAAGCTGAAATTCTGGTGAAATTTTGAATCTTTTAATAGTTCATTTTCTTCTTAGTTGACATTTCTGTGCTTTCGCCACTTTTAGCATCTTTCTTCTTCTATTGCAAGGGAATAAAGCACGATTACAGCAAGCAACAGGCCATATTAAAATATGATATATCAGGCGTGACAGTGTCCCTTTAAACGCCGCTGCATTTATCAAATTTTTTAAAGATTCGAGTGCGGCGATTATTCGAGGGCGGCGTTTATTCAAAATAAAATTTATTTCTTGCAAATAATAGTGTGGTAACTGCATGAAAATTTGAATAAAAAGAGAAAACAGAAACATGTTTTAATGCTTGTCGGAAGTCATTTTTTATATCGTTCTCAATCAATGAAAGTAAATTTCCAAAACCTGATTAAGCTGAACTACCATATGTTGTTCTCGTGTTTTGATTATATTCGTTTGATCTTCGAATGTACTGTACTGATCTTAAATCATTCTTACAATCAAGGAAAACAAACTTTTTAGGCTTGCTCAAACTTGATTATGGCTGCACTTGCTTTTTGAATCTATTATTGGAATAAGCGCCGCATCATGATGTGGCGTTTATTGATATTTCTGCTCTAAAATGCGGCGTTCATTTGAGGGCGGCGTTTAATCGAATAAATACGGTAATCGTGAATGAGAACACCATTTCATTCATCAGATTGTCTGCGTGGCAGGCGCAAAAGGGGCAGAAAAAATGCCGGAGGGAAAACGCAGGCTATTCATCAAGGTTAATGAAGGACATTATTATGTAGATCTTGGAGATCCTTTAGCACAGAGCCTTCATTGCTATTCAGGATTTTAATCCACTAAGGTTAACAACGATTTGTTTGAAGAAGTGCGAGCTAGTAAAGAACAATATATATTGAAATATATTTCTCAGTTTTCCACAAAACTCAAACAGGGAAGAACTATTTTGAGAATTATGTCATTTATGAGAAAGACATCGTTAAGAGATTTCTTTTTTATATTATAAAATATGTCCTCGATTTTTATTAGACTACCGAAAAAACAGTCAAAGAAATTAAGCGGAGGTCATTTTAAATACGTTTATTAAATAACCGTCATAGCCATTTCCCCGTGAAATGGGAATTTTCGAATCTCATTTTTAGATTTTATCATAGCATACATATCATTGTATTATTATAGCTTTTAGGGATTTTGAAATTTTTTACTCATTATTTATTCATTAATTTTAACTTAATGTTAAGCGCTTTTGAATATTCTTTTATAGTTTTTACCGATATACAAATTCATTATCATTATCAATATAAATGTAAATTCGGGAATGATCATTCTTAAAAAAAGTTGTTGTTATTTTGACATTCATGATAACGGAAAGAGATAAAATAGATAAAAACCCGACACAAACTTGGTACTACACTTCACGCATGATCGCTTGTCACGAAACATTCTACATTGCTGGAATGCTTGAAAGCTTTAAGATAACCGACGACGAAGACATTTAACGAAAATAGAGGTCAAAGAAACCAAAACAAACCATTGAACAACACAAACGATTACAGTTGATAAAGGAACCACTTTCTTTTTAGTTCATGTAAAACTCACAGTGAAGATACTAGATGCATGACGTTTATTCCATTTATAGTTTAATTACGACTACCTGTACGCACCCACTGCATGCTTGGTTTATTAACTGCGGAATAAAAATTTCAATAATCTTATGATTAATTTTGGGATTACTGTTCTGCTTTATTAACGACAAATAAAAACAAACTTCCTCAAGTGATGGTTGTTTTTCGTCCACCTGACGATAAGTCTACAATGGCTTCTATAAAGAAAAAAGAGTCTCGTTTTCAAGCACTTAACAACCTGTGTTGTAATTCTCGACGTGTTATACTAAAACGACGAAGAAGAGACAATGTATAAATGAGTTTGTTGAGAAACCTCTGGCAAAGGACAACCAATGTATCATTGAAGATCTCTTAACCAT
The DNA here is from genome assembly GCA_947652115.1 of Blastomussa wellsi. Taxonomy (NCBI): domain Eukaryota; kingdom Metazoa; phylum Cnidaria; class Anthozoa; order Scleractinia; family Plerogyridae; genus Blastomussa; species Blastomussa wellsi. The sequence continues at coordinate 23,038,807 of OX393566.1, read as the reverse complement.
ATGAAATCGATAACTTGCAGATCTTTCGCGTTCAAGCAATTTTACATGAAGTTATTTCTATAACCTATCTTGAATCATAAATATACTGAACAATACACTCAGTAAAGAGTTAACCTGGCATAAATGACACATCATTATCAGACAGGACAGGCTAATATCATGGCCTATCAAACGCGTTAGTTAGAAATAGTCACTTACCAACTTTCAAGCGTTTGGCACCATTTAAAAGCTTTTTTCCATCGTGAACACAGTGTGCGGCTGTCAGTACGTGTTTAGCCCCAATGAGCGTGCCAGTGCAACCGGAAGAAAGCATCACCGCGGTGGAGAACGGATACATCTGCGCCTCGAGAGACGCTCTCATGTTTACCCGGTTGTCCTTTCCAAAGATCCCATCATCCGCCCTTCGCATCCTTCCACTGCGACTCGATTCCACTTGATTTAAAGAAACGTCCTCATCGGAAAGACTAAATGCAGAAAGAACTTTTTTGGCCAAATCATCAACTGAGTTACTATCTTCGTCAATGTTCAGGTACAAGGCGCTGTCTCCAACGACAGTGAGGTCGTCCTTAATTGCGGACGGGCGAGACCACGAGACCAGTTTTGTGTCCGTCCAGCGGCTCGAGTCCCTTAAAGGGATACACGTTGTTTCGATTACTCCAAGAAGCAGGTAAATTAGTGATAGTTCCATTGTTGTAGACTTCAGACAAATCGTCTCTATTTCTTCCAGTTCAACTCTGTGAAACAAAATAGATCATTACAAACAAGCTCCGGCTATCGCTGAAAAAGAGGAGCACTAATAAATAAAACTCAACAACGTGCTCTCGGCAAGTATGTTTCTATATTTATCTAAGAATATTCCGAGACAGTGAAAAGTCTGCTAAGCACAAGCGCTAAATTTGCGGGCTCACCAAATTCAATGTTTCTTGCACGAGGCTCAGTGCTAAATGACTTCAATTGGCATGTGCACTGGTATTTCAATAAACTACCCGATAAGGGACAACGTAGAGTTTGACATCTCACTCACGCACCGACCTACTGTTCTAAATAAAGAGGCGACAAAGTTAAAAATTTTTCAGTGTGGCTAAATTATCATAACAAAACGCTTCATAATTAGGTGTAATCGTTTCGTACATTGTCTTGAATGTGACAGTCATGTTTTACATTCCAGCCTCCAAACAAGGTTCATTCGCAAACTTTATAAATACCCAAAATAGCTTCACGTTCGGGGCTCTTTCTCACAAGGAAAGAATTGTAAGCATCGTTCTGGCAAAAACCTTCCCACTGTAATGTGGTTGCTGTTCAATACGAAGGTATCTTAAAAGCGATCGATACGGCACGTGTGAGACATGGCACTCGTTACTCCAAATATCGACAAAGAATTGTAAATTTGCTTAAATATATCTAACCTATTTAACAAGAAGAAAAGAAATGGAAATTACCAAATTTGGCACTCACCTCAGGGCATGGCAATTTCAATGCAGGCAGACTTGCTTATTTCCCTTTTTGTCACACCAAACCTGAAAAGAGAATCGCTATAAACAAAAGCTGGTTCTTTCAAAAACCAAGTCTCCTTTAAGTCAAGAAAATTAAAAGCAGCAACGAATCAAGAAGGGAAATGAAACTAAAAAACGGTAAACCAACGCTCACTTCAACTGAGGCTGGAGATAAGCTTAGCCAACAATAAGCTGTTTTTCTCAGATGCGTACAACGAATATCTGCCAATTAATGCGTTGAGCCCTCGCGTGTTATAAATTGTTTTTTATCAAAAAAAAAACGAATGTCCTGCTGGTAAAAACAAATACTGCGTTTCGGTACACCAGTAGCACTAGCTCGATTCACGTGCCATTCTCATGAAGAATATTCAGACCTTTGCTCTTCTGAAGACTGTTACAATAGTATCAGTGCGATACCCGTTTCTTGAACGGATTAATGTCACAATGTGCTGAAATTCATGTAAAAGTACTTACTTAGTTTTCGACTCCACTACACGTGTGTTCCTATTAGGTGAATCCTAAGGGCTGGTTGATTTGGACGAAGTCAGCTCGCTATATCCCGTGATAACGTTATATATGTATGTCAATAATTAATGCTCCACGTTGTAAAAGTTATTTCGAAGAAATGTTTGTACTGTATACTGGAATTAAAGCAATTAGCGTTTCAGCTAATCATAGTCAAATTGAATAGATGGATCTATTTTCAGCTGAAATATCCAGATAACCGCCTAAAGAGAGAAAAATATAACATTAAGCAAATTACTCCGATTTGCACCTTTTTCAGTCTGAAAATTAAAATATATATTTTTCATTAGTAAAAAGGATAAAACAATTGACACAAATAATTTTCCGACAAGCGACCCAAGATAATTACAGTATTCGGTTTTATATTCTATCACAAGTTTGTACCACAACGTACGCGACATTCCATTCTTGTAGTAACAAAATTAGAAACGATAGGCTGTTCACTGATATTTGAACTACTTTTACTGAACTGGAAAGGCAAAGTTCGACATTTACGAATATCAGATCAAACTGATAATCCATTAGTCTTCCATTTCATGCCAGTGAGGTGAAAACGAAAGCCTTACATTATCCTGAATGACGATTTTTGTTATTGGAACATCAAAATACTAATTGTATGGGTGTTTTGCGGAAATTTGCAGACGCCTTTTTCTAATGGAAACTGCAATATCAGCAGAAAAGAAGGGAGCACTGAGAGTCTTTGTCTTTCGCTTTCTTGCTTTTTTCCGTCTAGCGTTTCCTGACGCAACATTTGAAAAGTACCTGTTAAGTTGCAACCATCTATTCAAACAAGCTCCTTCATCCGTTTGCCAGGTAAAAATTTTCATTCAAACACGACGTGCTGCTCAATATAAGTAGTTTCACTGGAGAGGAGACAGCTTTCGTAATCCGATTGAAGCAGCCGTGAGAGAGGATCATAGGATTGCATCGGCTTTGCGTGGAAAAGCCCCACTCATCAATGGCGAAAGTTATTAATTAAAATATACAGGAGAGATAGGACAACTATTCTAATGTTGGAAACATACCCACAATCACGTTTAAAGAGATTCCACAGCGATGTACTGCTACTCATACATGATTCCTGCGTGCACTATTGCCAGTAAAGACGAGTGTTTCGAGGGAATCTCACAAACAAAATACTCAACAACTTTTGGTGCGGAAGTATCTCTGACGCGCCAAAGTAATTTATAGCTCATTATGCAACAATTAACGCCTTTTCAATTCCTATCACCGAAAAGTGGCAAAATAGAAACTCAAGATGCCAGCAAAATGATACTCAGAGAAACAATCAAGTCGTGTTTTTCTAGTTCATTATTTGTGTTCTTCCTGGTGGATGAGAGACTTGTTTCCAGCGATATAGACAAAATGAAATCAGTCGAGTGTTGATTTTAGAAGGCATACTTGAAATAGTGTCTAACCTGTATTGCTTTACACTCCTTTTATTAATTAACATGCATTTCGTTGAAAGGTTCGAGTCATTAGGGAAATGAGGGATTCCTTTATTTATGGAATAAAGGCTCGCGATTGTTTAAGTTCAAAATTGGAGGAAGGTGCCCATTAGTCAGACACAAAGGAAAACGGGAAAACCGCCAGTCAGGGTTTGTGCATGCAGTGCTGTTCCTACTAATTTTCCGCTACAATAGTATTCTCAATAGCACAGTATATCGACATGAAACTGGAAGCATGTTCAAATTGGTTGGCTTATATGGTTAATGCGATTTAAAAGATGGATTCCATGAATAATAGGAATTCACTTTTAGCACCAAATGAACACAAAGGTCAAATCGCGAAGAGCTCAATATAATTGCAGAACAAATGCCATGCCACTATCGATTGACTAAGATTTTATCTGGCTAATTGATGGGAAGTATTTGCGTTTTGAGTTATCATCTCGATGCCATTAAAACTTAGCAATTCAACGGAGTTAAAAAGGCGTTACAACCCAGCCATTACTTTACTTACGCATGAGTCGTCGACTTGCGTTGCTTGCGTTGAAATGACTTTGTATTGGTTGGTTGTTTAGACGGTAAAGACAACGTTCCTTCGAATGATCAAAGCTTCGATGACACGTGCTTCTCATTTATAAGCCCTGTGGTATATCCCGCTAAACGCGATTTTCATTGAAGGCCGAAGAGAAAGGGATGGCGTTTGAACGTAGCTGAAAACTTTCAAACAACTGAGTCTTAAACGTCTGGGTGTGAGGAGAATACAACATGTCGACAACACGCGAATTCAACAAGAATGACGATATGATATACAACTGAGAAATTCATCAGGTGACTAGTCGTCAAGATGTGACCGAAATCCACCAATCGCAGCCTGCGAATGACTAATACCAAACGTAGACGATCGAAACGACGCGATCTTTATCTGAATCTCCTATACAATACTGAAGGAAAATAACACCCATACTTACCAATTTTCGCAAGGATAAAGTCAAACACAGTTTTCTATTGCATCGTTCCTTTTATTGTCTACTTCATTTCCTGTGGCTTAAACTGATCAGCTATTAAAACTCAAATTGGTTGTGGAGGGCGCCACAAAAATCAATTTGTATTTCCGCTTAAGAAAACAATGATCATGCAGCTCAAGTTTTTTTGCCAACTTTTTTTGACCTTTTGCAGCGAAAGCATAGAAATTTCCCTGATCTGATTAAAACTTCCTGAATTTCACAGATGGTGAAGGAAAACTGTTTTTCTTGACGTTTATCTGACCGTGGGAACTACGCGTGAGTTAGCATCGTGAGACAAACGATTAATATAATTTATTGTTTTGGCCACATGAACAATCTAAGGAACATTCCTGGCGCAGTTTATTTCTTTCATAAGCACTTTTTTAACTCTTCACGGGGAAAGCAATAGTTTGCCAGGTTCATTTTTATCCCATCTGTAATACCAATTGGACGTTTTATAAGGATAAGCATAGTTATTAAACTTCTGGGTAAGCTAGCACGCTTAATATCAGTGCTCAGTTAAGTAATACCTCTTATTGACAGTTCGAAAAGTCCCTGATTTGTAAAGGATAACAAGATTGACATTTAAGATCATTTAAGGTAAAAAATCTACTTCACCATCCAAGAGACAAAGTGCAGTCTTGTCAACAAAATTTAAATACTTAAATAACAGAAGATGTTTAGATAATATTGTCAACAAGCATTCATTTTTATCACGTTTTGATGTGGATTACTAATACAACCAATCTAACAGCATTATCAGTATAGAAAACCGAGTACTTTCATAAACAGACCTTTGGTATCATTACAAAAGTAAAAATGTTCGTTATTGGGATATAATAATTGTCGACAGACAGGAAAAATGCCATTGCATTCAGGAAGCCATAGATGCTACACAAAAAGAAGAGCTTGCCAGATAAGAGAATTTCATACGTCATAACTACCTGCTAACGTAAAAAACCAGACTTGATTAACGGACTCGAAGACGCCGGAAGCACTTTAATCTTATCACAGCGAGACCACGTTTTAGCTAAGTACCAAAGATAAATTCATGATGTACACCGTTAAGACTTTTCGCATTGCTATCTTCAGCACAGTGAAAAAAAAAAATGGTCGATTTTCTCTTTGCTTAGGGACTGACGTTTGTAAACCATAATGATATGACAACTGAAGCGAAAAAGGTTATCTGTTGGTGCATGCCAATCTGTATTCGTAAATCAACAAGCATATTGTAACAGAAACGTTTAGTTCGCTTATAATAAATTGAATGTAACTTGAACATTCCCTTTTGCGATGTCTCAAGTATGATCGACAAACACGAAGTGTAAAGTCAAGACTTCCCCAACGAGGTGTTTACCCTGCACATTGAACACGACCGGCAACCCTACCCTTTCATATGGCAACGAAACGGCAAGCCAACCGCTGCTGTCCACTAAAAGTTTGGTTACTTAAATACCCACAGCAGCAGAGTAGAGTGAAATGTTGGTTCATACAGCATTCATTTATATTGCACAACTGAGGAACATCAGTTTGCTTGAATGTGCCGGTTTATCCAGTCTCGATACTTCTCCGTGAATGTGTACACACTATACTTGCCAGGCAGTCCACAACCCTGTCCCCAGCTATTGACTCCACCGACAACCCACTTTCCTTGTGAAGTTTGACACATAAGAGGACCTCCACCATCTCCGTAACAGTTATCGTCGGCGCCGTTTTCAAAACCTGCACAAATCATTCCTTCTTTTACAAGACCGCCGTAGGAACTGATTCTGTTACAGTCCTGGCGGGACACGATGGGTACTAAGTGTGACCTCAGAGGGACAGAAGTATGATGAAGGTTTGGTGTAAACCCCCAGCCAGATGAAGCACATGAGCTTCCAGGCTGAATGTCGCCTTCATCGGGAAGACAAATTACGTCGACCATTCCACCGTTCACCTGAACTGGCTTTTCGAGGTAGACCAAAGCGATGTCATTCTCGTTTGTAGCAGATATGTAGGAAGAATGAACATATATTGCCTCAGCTCGGAAGTTTTGCTCGGAGCCTTCCTCTCTTGTGAGATCGAACTCTCCAGCACGTATTACCCACTGTAAAGGCCGCTTAAACCTGTAAATGGAAGTTGCGCTTATTAATTTGGAGTAGTGTTCCTTTCGTAAAAAAATATTCACTTTTTGGAGTGATCGGAAGCCTATTGCAAACATTATACCTTGTTTCGTATTTTGTAATTTAATTATCTTGCATTTAAATAAAACTAACGGCAACGAGCATGGGGTTTTGGAGTAGAACGAAGACTTGAAAAAAGTCCAAGAAAAAAGTCTGAATGTCAGCAAAAGGATATAGATTTAACGGACCTTTCCACGACTGTGTGGCAACCTTTCCCTTGGCCCTTCACATGGCAATTAGTTTATTAGCTAGCAACTTGACTTTGAAAAACGGATGCATATATCCATAGTTAGTCCCCTCCACTAACTATGATATATCTGGACATACCTTTTGAAACAGTGAGCTGCTGTGAGGATCCAGCGAGGTGCGATTAGAGCGCCACCACACTGCTGAACAGATTGTCCCATCAGTAAAAGGGCTACTTGCCAGGGCCACTGTCCAGGCCATTGATTGGACACACTTCCGTCAGGTTGAGTGGGAGGGGTGGCATGTTTTCGAGTTCCACACCCTGGAGTACAACAGCGCAAAAAAAAAAAAAAAGAATCAGAAAGCATCTTACTTGACACCAATAAAAACTGCCCTTTTATTATCGAGGGCAATAAACCACATTTTCTGACATAAGAATGAACTATAAATAATCTGAAACAAACGTCTGAATATAATTTCTCAAGGCAAAACGTACAGTTTAATAGTTTAAAGGCAAAGAAGAAATATAGGTTCGACAGGGAATAGACAACAGTGAGCATTCCCGCGAGACCAAATATCGGGGGCTAAAACCATATTTCGGATCAAAGATTGTTTAATCAATGTAACTAACGAAGGCAGCATATGATTCAATTTAATTAACAGAATATTCAAAAATGATAATACTCCTGTGTAACCACAGCCTATATGATTTTGGCCATGAAATGCATGATGACGTCTACTTGTATCCATTCTCGATCTAACATTCGTTATCTTCAGTAGTCGTTTACCAATTAGACTACTGCACTCCATTTCGAACATTTTTCGTAACATTTAAAATCAATATACCTTTGTCGCCTTTATCACCCTGATACGACTTGCGAGGGCCATCGTGGTAAGTCATGCCAACCTTAGTTTTGATATCACCAGACACTACATAACGCACCCAGAGACCATTTCCCGAGGATTGCACCGGAGCAGGCATCTTGCCTCCGCAGTATTTTACTATCATAGGAGCATGTTTAGTAAGGCCGTTCCTGATTTCGATGTAGTCCTTGCTGCAGGAAGGATCGCTTTTAGAAAAGTCAAAAGATGTGAATTTCAGCGTTACCGTGCCGTCCTGTTTGGATGAAGTGACATGCCACTGGCAATTCTTTTTGCTTGGTGGATTTGATTCACCGCTCAAACGATGACCAACTGTTGTGCATTCAGTTGTAGTACGTGATGGTTCTGTCAGGTTTATAACATATAAGTGAATAACAAAACATTTATGAGCCACATAATAATCTAGCTGTCTATATAACATAAAAATAATTTATTTAGAGAAGACGCCCTATCACTTATAGAAATGGTATCGCTATATTGCAACGTTACATGTATATACAATATAAAATATGATGTCAAGAAAAATAAAATGGTTTTCACAAACTTATAGTACAGCGAAATGCCATAGAATGCCCTTTTTGCAAAATTAATGAAATCCAGTGTATGAATGTGTATACATACAACACGTGATTTGAACCTGATGAAATTATTGAAGACCAGAAGACCTTCAAACGTATACAACGTAAAACATAAAGCTAGATATTTTTTGAGAGAAGAGAGACCTCTACGCACCTCCCATACATCCGTACAACTCCGTTCGCATGGAAACAAAGTTGTGTTTGACCAGGGGCCAAAGACGGATTTTGCTTGACTTTATGGTATTCCACAGAGCGTGCGATACTACTGTCGTCTTGTCTCTATTTCCATGAAATACCTGCAAAACAAGGTTAAACGTACCAACGTAAAAGAGGGAAAATCTAGAAACAAATCGGATACTTGTAATGTATGGCTGGTTCCAGCGTGCACGGATGAAACCAACGTCCGGTTTTACGCAGGAATGGACCGTCCGTATATGATGTTAGAAGTTGAAGCCATCAGGATGAAAAACAAGAGAAAGCTGACCCTTAATAACGAGATGACATGTGCGGTTCAGTAAAAAGGACTGATGTAAAACTGCCAGATCTCTCTGATTTCAAACGTTTGCAAAAATAAAATCACCTTTTCCTTCCATTGGACAGCTGAGCTGCTTACACGATGAGGATGAGAATAATTGCGCCAAACGCCTTCTTCGTTTTCCCAAGACATTCGATACTTCTCCACCCACTGATCAATTGTCCCTCCATACCCTTGAGTAGCCACACCCGTTATAATGAAGGGGTCTTCAAGATTTACTTGAAACCACGGAAATCTGTCTTCTACGCTGGCTGTCCAACCTTGAGGCCAGCGATCCAAATTGAGCCTTCCTCTGTGAGCTCCGAACTTTTCAGGGTCCTCGCTCCAAGCGGAAGATGCTGTAAGTTGTTGGTCTTTAATGTTTCGGTTTTCTAGTCCAAGTGGTTCCTGACAATCATCTGAACAAAGAGATTTGTTAAAATAGCATCTTTATTAAAGCAGCTCTTAACTCGGACTTAAAGTGGGGTCGGGCGGAGCAAACTCACCGATAACTGTTTACATTTGCCTTCAATTTTCTTATGGACTGTTACGTTGTAGAAGCGAAGATGCATACTCGACATACTTAGGCTTTAACCCACTCTCAAAATAGATTTTAACAGCAAAATAAATATTAATAAGAATTAAAATCACTCGCGCAATTAAGAAAAATGGTTACTACAGTAATTTCCATTTTATGAAGTAACTGAAGAATACAACTGCTTTTTCCTACTCCAACACACCCCTTGAAACAATCACAAATAATTCATGAAGACTTACCAAGTTTACATCCATACAACTCCATGCGAAAACCAACGCTGCCTTTCCACATTTTGGGGCGGACAGTTACTTCTTTAGTTATAAATGGTTCCTTAAGCACATGACGAACAACAGTATCAAAGTCGCTGTTGCCGTCGAAAATCTAGAAAAAGAAAATAGCTGTTAGATTTTGGTAGAAACACTACCACGCACCAGGAAGTTACTAATATAGCAGGAAGACTAACATTAAAGATTGTTCACTTGCCTAACTTGTAAGAAAGCTAATTCAAACTGTTCGTCATGATCAGTTTTATAATGAGCCACCAACTTGAAAATTAACTAATTTACTGATAAAAAATTTATTAAGATGCAGAAAACCGTAGGATGCACTTACCTTTATTTTGCCATCCTCATGATAAGAGACTTCACCGGCCTTAGTGTCCAGCCAAACTAAGTAATAGCTTTCAACCCATTCTCTAAAGACTGGATTGCCATAACCTTGTGTCGCAATGCCAGCAATCACATAATCCGACTGGAAGGCCACTTTGAGCCACGGCTGTTTATCAGTTAGGTCTGTGTTCCAGCCTTGCGGCCACTTTTGGTTGTGAAGCCTGGCTTGCTGAGGACCAAACGTGTTTAAACCCATCCACACAGAAGAGGCCGTCAGTTGGCCATCTTTGATTTCACCATTCTCAAAACCAAGAGCAGCACCGCATTTTTCTAAAAGCAACAACCGCAAAAAAGTCAGTACCGGCCCATAAAGCAGAAATGGAGGTTATTGTAGAATCCTTCTTGTTTAGCGAGAAGCACTGCAGAGTTACATCGTTTTATATAACAAAAAAAGTTCGATAACATGAGAAAAAATAGCAAAGCAGACTTTTCCGCGAAGAAGTATCTGTTCCCGAGTCGTGCGTTTTCCTGGGTATTGCTCGACGACACATAAAGAGAGAGGTATTTTCGCAGTCAAATATCTATACATCGCATGCTTCATCGCTATTGCTGTATAATAAAAAATTTTAATGTGCAATAATTATCTTTATATTACACATATTCGAAGTGGGCCTCACGCTCTAATCTTCTTGTAGCCTGCGTGCAGCCGTCTATTATTCCTTGCACGCAGGCTAATATTCTTGTAACTGTTTTATCTTTCTGTGTCTTGTATTTGCCTCGAGCCGTGATTAGTGACGAGATTGCATGATAGCTAGATAAGCGGTAAATTGATGGTTTCATAAACAACTAGGCCTAAATTTAGCGCACACGAAATTATGCTGGATATAAATAATGAAAGATAAGAAAGATAATGGAATATTGAGCTCGGTAATAAATGATAAAGATGAAATAATCATTTTGACAGGAGGGTGGGGCAGTTTGTCAGTCCGGACAGAAATCGAACCGATGACATCCCGTCGGGGACTCAGAATTTTTCTTTGTCCCACGCTCGAGACATGATGAACACTGGCGGTTACTGATTTCATTAACGGCAACGAGCTCATCACGAAAAGAAATGATATTGGTTGCTTATGCGATGTCTTTCTAGACTACAAGCCCGAGGGCGAGTCAGCGAATTGAAACCAGTGGGGAACCAATCAGATTCGCGGATTTCCATCAGAACAAAGCTAACTAGAGATTCTACAAACAAAACAAACAACACTTGAACACTTTCACAACATCCGTTACTTGATAAGTTTCTTTCATCTCGATGAGTGTTTGCACAGTAGTTTTCTGACAACAAAAGGACAAATTAGGTGCAACTTACTCGGTGGATGAGGAAGAGGTTCTGTTATTTGCACATCGCCCACATCCCCACCGTGAGGTTTCATTGTTTTAATGGTCTGTGCCATTGTTGTCCAGGTCGCTTCAAAACCCTTCCTTCCCGTCCCATCCGAATGATAGCGCATCCACATCTTGTTTTTGGTACCAACTACAACCATCGGTGCAAATTCACAGTACCGTCCCAGCAGAAGAGAGTCTTCTGTTTCGCCGTCCCTCAATTCCACATACTCAGAAGCACAGTCGTCAGTGATCTCCAAATCAAATTCGTTGAAACCAATCGCAATTTTGTTGCCATCGTAAACTGACAACACCCACACGCAATCCACTGGTTCGAACGAAGGGTTGGGATAATAAGGTGAGAAGATATCACTACTTGGACGCATGTGCTTTCCTCCGCACTCTATAGAAATTACACAAAAATGGTCGGTTAGAAGAAAAGATTTGCTGGGAAGCTTGCACTTTTTTATTTTATTGAATGAAACCTATGAAAAAACTATGCATAAGCATCCATAAAAAAGATGCGTTTTCAGCTGTTTCTTAAAGTGTGCCAATCGCTGTGTAAATTGTCCCTGACGGAATCAGGTAAAACTTTTTAGAGTCTAGGAGCACTTATGTTCTACACTCTCAGTCAATTATGTTGGGACACTGAACAAGTTCACCCTCTCTCCTCACTTACAATGTTGAAAATTAGGGCGCTTACCACTAGTCAGGACTAACCAGCCAGAGTGGTACATTTGAAAATGAATATACCTTTCTTTTATTAAACAGTTAGCAAATTGACTGATCTGGCCGAGCAGTTCTGATCAATAACGGAATTCTCTTCCCGAATAGACCAGTCTGGCGGGCCAGTCCTGACTAATGGTAAGCGCCCTTATATTAGTTAATTTTTGTTATTTAGTTAAAAATGCAACATTTTCCAACATTGTAAGTGGGGAAAGGGGGTAAAACGTGAGCCATGCCAAGTCTCCGATCTACTTCTGTTTGGAATTGTAGGTTATAAGGCGGAAACTCCAAAAAACTGCTTCGATGCACATCTGTCTAGCTAGTTATTCGGCGCATGCAGAATTTACCTTTTTTCGATTATTTTATGAAACAACGAAAACGTTATTGTGGTGCTCACCTGTTACGTTAGTCGCTGGCTGCTTAGGAGATGGCGATGGAGATGGCGTTCCGTCAATAATGGCTGGCTGGGCATACCAGTAAGCTTCAAATCCTTTGTTGGTCTTGGTCGTATCCGACTTAAACAGGACTGTCATTATATTGGTCTTTGAGTCAACAAGGCTTCTGCTTGAGTTGCCACAAAATGTCCCAAGGGCGGTTGGAGAGGACGGAGTGCCATCCATAACAAGTACGAAATCATACTGACAGCTTGTGCTTTTCTCCAACTGAAAGTCCATAAACTCCAAGCGTATTCTATACTGTGGCGGCAGTTGGATGACCCACTGACACAACACGTCTAAGGGATAGTTCTCTGGATAATGAGGGCTCTGTATAACACCAGACATCTTGGTGAATGTACCACCACAAGCTGCAAGAAACAGACATGAGAGAGAGAGAGAGTTTTTAGTGACTTTTGCATAACTAAGCTATTTCTCAAGACACTAAGCAGCATCAACCCATTGTTGGTTTTATGCTCTGTTAATATTTTCCTTTTATCGTCTGAGTGATCGTTTCCTTTTTTTATTTCACTTGCCAGAAAACTCCGCCATTTCATATATTCGCGTTTAGGCCGAGCAAATGCAACAAACACGCTTCTCTACTACAGAGGAAATTAAGCATCCCTTTGAAATAGCATCATCTAGTACAATCTAGTAGACGTGTACCACGAAACCTATTTTGACTAAAGTGACCTAATTTCTAACGAGTGCGGTACGGTGTAGAAAGATCCTGGGTGGATTATAACCATGGACTAACACCCAGGAAACTGTGAACCAAAGTTCATGACTTTCCAGGATTTTATTGGCCATTAATTGAGAGCTATGAAATCAGATTGTTTACACAATTCATTTTACCTTTGCTCCCATCGGGCGTGGGCGGAGGTCCTGGTGGCGGGGACTGCCGTGTAAATATTTGCCATTTAACTGCAAATCCACGCTTGGGAGTAAGCCCGTCGGAATAAAATTTCATGTACAGAGCGTTTACAGACGATTTGACGGGAGCAGGAACCGCGTCACCACAGAATTTGCCAAGCAAAGGCATTTGTGGCCCATCGCCGTCCCGTACTTCCAAGTAGTCATAGCGGCATCTAGAGTGTTTCTCTAGCTCAAATTCTCGGAACTGTAATTCGATGTTCTTATCGTCTGGAGCTAAAATGACCCAGGTACATTCTTTGTTTAATGGATACGGGTTTGGGTACCCTGGGCTAGTAATTTCTCCATTTTCTTTATTTAAGACGCCTCCACACTCTAAGAATAAAACAGTCAAACAATCGTTACATTTTATGCTGCGGTTAGAAAATTACAGTTCGCTTCAGAATTTTAACAAGAAAGGCTGACGATAACAGAAGATGTTTTGTCTCAGGTAGGGAAGTTTCGTCCATGTTAACATTGACAAGTTCTGAACTCTCCCAAAGACCACAATCCGAAAAGGCTAAGTTACGAGGTAAAAAGATAACAATACGGGACTCTATTACTTACCATTCACAGGCGGTGTGGTGGAAGCTTGTGTAGTTGAGGCTGTGGGAGTGCTGTGTAAAATCCTTCTCCACGAAGCTCGAAATCCCTTTTCACTGACTGTCTCATCAGATACAAGTCTTATGAATAGTGAGTTTCCAGTCGAGTTGATGGGTGAAATGATCGTACTCGCACAAAATTTCCCAATGAGTGGCGAGTGACGAGTTCCGCCTTGTCTGATTTCTACAAAGTCATACTTACAAACGCCGTTGTTTTCTAAGTGGAAGTCGTGAAACGTCAATTCAATAGTGTCTCCAAGAACCGTAACTATGGTCCACATGCATTCACTGTTGACTGGGTACGATTTTGGGTAATTCGGTGACGTAAATTCCTCACCGCCGCCAGTCATATGGCCACCACATCCTGAAAAATATAACAGAATTACGCGAAACTATAACACTAACAAACGCGTGGCAGTGGCGGAAAGACAATTAAAATCATGATTCTGAACTTAATGTGAGAATTAAACATACACTGCCCTGACGGTTGCGCCTTGCAGGAAGGAGTTAAGTTTTTTTCATCTGCACTGGCAGGCTAACAAACCGGTCGTGACGAGAACAATTTTTATAGAGAGTTACATTAACCTTTTTGTCCACTTTATTTTCGTTTTTTATATCTTTTTTATAACTTTGAACTACTTGATTTCCTGTATTAATTTTCGTTCCTTTGTTTATTTTCCAATTTCGGGTTCTCTCATTCTTTCGCGAGTGTTTCTATGTCCTTAGAAATCAGATTGAGTATATCGAGCCGACCTGCCAAAGTTTCTGTACTGCACAGTAATAGCCTGCATTTTTTTTAATCTGAGTCCTTGGCCCTTACATTAAAATAACGTTCAAACAACACACCTTCTCGACTAACAGGTGGAGGTAACGTCTTTCTAGTAGCTGGTGTGGTGACAACAAACTTTTCCGCCCTCCAGGTTGCCTTGAACCCCATTTTTGTAGTAGATGAATCTGATCGGAAGCCAATCCACAGGTAATTGCCCGTGGAAGTAATTGTGGCTGGTCTGCTTCTGCCGCAAAACTTTCCAATCATTGGACTTTTAGATGACGAGCCATCCCTTATAATGACGTAATCGTATTGGCAAACAGAGTTGTCTTCCAGGGCAAACGTTTCAAATGTAAGCACAACTTTATCTCCCGTTTGCGTTTCGATGACCCACGCACAAACTTTATCCACTGGGTAGTTGAGAGGAAAGTTTGGCGTTTGTATGGTTCCGCTTCCCTCGTTCATAAGTCCACCGCAGTCGTCTGAAAGAGACCACCAAGAAGTATTCGTTGACGTGTCTAGATATGATAGTTATTTATCATATTTTAATTAACGGTTGTCAGAGCGTCAAGGTTTCGCGACAAGACCTAAAGGTACTATAAGTCGAAGTAGAGGGTTGCTGCATGCATGTGTTGACGGAATAATAAGTTATTGTTGACGTCTGGTGGCAAACGTTTTATCTCCTTTTAGACATGTTAAACAGGGTACTCTTAATCGCACTTAATTTTAGGAGAATTTTACAAACTCAAAGCCACGTCAAGCAAAAGAAAAGCTGCAGAGAAAAGGTCTCTTATAGGGAAAAAACATTTACTCCGCGCACCGCACACGGACTATCAGACATTTTTGCTTCTTCGGTACAGTCCGGGAAACAATGAGCCCACTATTTGCGTTTTTAGATATGATGCCGTGATAAATTTCGCAGTGTACGAGTGTTCAGATAGTAGCTATATTGCTAAACGGATAACAACAATAGAAAGCTTGAGGATTTTTCTCGACGTGGCTCTCTTCTAAAAAAAAATAAATATCAGCACATCACAGGTAGTTCTGTCCCCCTGCATATGGCTTCGTTTTACAAGGAATAAATCATCACGAGACCTCCTTGTTGCTGACAAGTGTAACCTATCAAGTATTTTTTACTTAACTTAACAATAGTTTATGGGCAGATAAAACTGTGATATATTAATGATGGTTTCGTCGATTTTGAAGGGTGGCCGGTCGTTTTCGCAAGTACAGTATGCTAAGAATGCAATAAAAATTTGTCCGCAAAACTGGTCGAAAGTTTGGCAAATTACAATATGAGAAAGGAGAGAAAGAAAATTGACAAATCCTATGACAAAAGCGTAATTAATAGAGGGAACAATACACAAGGCAAGCAGCTGGGTGCTAAAACGAACAATGAAAGGCAATCAAAACAAAGTCATAGAGATTCAAATAACTGATTGCATTTTGTCATGCTCGCGATATCTGTCAACGACAATGAAGTATTGCTTGTAAGAACGTATAATTTGCATCTGTGTTAACAGAGTCGATCGGAAATCATGCAAAAACATTCTCTTGTTTGCGCGACGGGCACCTCTTTAAACACAAAAGTGATTCAAGTAATGCTTTCAATTTTGTTAACACGATGGGTCGAAGGGCAGAAAAGGTTGAAATACTTCTTGACATGTTTACTGGCGAGCGGGAGCAATGTGAAATAAAAGTTTCTCCCTTTCCCACGTCTGATGCAGACTACAAATACATTATTTTGAAATACAACATCATGAGACAAATTTAGTGCGCAGCCGTTCAGCTAAGTTCAAGTAGATATAAAAAAACGCTTTCAACGTAAACAATTATACATTTCGTGTCTAACGAGAACACTGTCATATATAGTTTCTGGGATATGCGAGGTTACTCTACATTTTAAAGTTTAACCGATCTGTCGTAATCAAAGGAAAACTTATCAAGATTTTGTTTGGGAGTATTCGAAGAGATTGCATTTCTCAGCTAACCCTACTGAGAGCCAGAGGTCTACGCATTTTTAAATCGATCGTGTGCTAATTGTTCTAATTCTCTTGTGGCCATTTTTGTTCTATAGTCGGTTCGTTCAAACTATGATAGGCTTATAAAATAATAAATGAAAACCCCTAAAAATCTAGTTTCCTATTGTCAGCTACTGTTGAAATTAATTGCGCAAATACGCTAATTGATTCTGTGTTGGTCTTTTACTGCGCCATTTAAGGGATTAACGCTATAACAATTTTTGAAATAAACAAGATTTTAGCGGCGTAATTAATTATATTGACGTAAAGACGATGCACACGCTAAAAATCACGAGATCGAAATTAAACTCGGACGACATAGGAGAAAAAGCACTAAGGTTTAAAATCCACTTTAAAATACTCCTCTTAGTGGTCGTCCGGGGATGCTCTTGGGAATTTAGGGTGGAAGTGTGCCCCGCGACAGTTTTCCTGTTCCGTATCAATGCATGATTTCTGAAACCAATTTCAAACCTGAAAACTCGTTTACGCTTGTGACAAAGACCCGAAGCGGTGTCTGTTCACCTTTCTCAGTGATATTATGGTTACATATCTCTGTCCTCTTTTCGTGTAAAGATCAATGTCCCAAATTATGTGCAAGAAAGAGTTGCACGTGTACACGGCCTCATTGTTTCCTGTCGCCCATGACAAATCAAAAATAGAAATGATGCTCTACCTATCCTAAACCAGAATTGTAATCATGTGTGTTTTACGCAAGTTCAAACTCGCAGCCACTTTGGCGCGGAATAAACCAGGACATCTAGCCCAGAGGTGTACCACCGCTCCCTCCCTGGTGACTTTACTGGAACATTCTACAAAGACTAGCTATGGTTTAGACTATTCGTTTTCGAAGTAGCGGACGATTGATTTTTTGGCATTTCCATCCACAAAGGGTTTGTTCAGGCCTCAACATCAATTGAATGACCACAAAACGCCCAGCATCGATGTGAATCAAATTAAAACCGTCAATCAGTAAACATTATCACGCAAACGTATCACGCCTCTGCCACTGGCAGCCTGTACAGCGGGTTTGCATTTCCTCTTCATCGCCATGGATAATTTATTGCCTTCTACTAACACGATGACTTGACCAAATGGATGCTAATTAAGTGTTGAAACTTAGTACTCGACTCATAAAACTTACCTACGAGTTGTGCTTCAGCACCTGATAAGAGATAAAGGAGACGATATTGATGTTAGTGTCACATCGGGAAATTGTATGCATGCGATGTGCATTTAATATTCAAGAAGTAAACGTGCTGGCTAAGCAAACCGAACTCGTTGCGGATATTAGAAGTAGATTTAAGATTAACGCGACACGAAGCGAGCGAGAATTGTAAGACTCATGATTAAGACCCTGTAAATTTGACAAATCAATTACCCACTACTTGATATTCGATTGTTGACTGACATTCTTAAGCGCCCAAATGCAAGTATGAGCAGAAGTTTCTCTGTATATATCATGGAGAATACTTCAAAACGGAATAGAAGACGTATCAACAACTTCTACAACTAAAACCCTCAAGACAGAGGGAATTAGATCAAAGATTTTTATTTTGGTTAACTTTTGAATGCACATCCGTCCAGTAATGTGGGCTTCGGGACACCTTAAATACTTTCTATTTGCCCTAATGCGAAGAAACAACCGACGATTAAGTAAAATATTCGTGAAAACATTTACTAAAGAGACCTGTTTTCAAGGTGCTGTTGTCGCATAACTTACGACGAAAGTTTCAAAAAGAAAATAATGTTAAAGATAAAATCTAAACATCTCTAAAAGAAAAAGGAATAACTTACCTCGCGGTTTCATCACCAGTGCACAATTGGCAAGCAGGAAAACAAGAGAAAATGTTCGCTCCATGCTCACGAATGCCAGTGGAATTCAAGAAACACTGAAGGAATGCTAGGAGTGAATCTGTCTGTGTCGAGTCCTCAGGTGTTACAGTATTTATGCAGATGCGCACTGAAGCAAGGATTTCATAAGAGGCTTCGAGGTCACTGGTATTTTCACATATATTAATCAACCGGAACGTTTCAATGACCTTCTAGCACGAATGCGCCGCCCAACCAATCACAGTACAGGAGGCATAAAGCAATTCTCTAACAAAGTAACAGACACTCGTGTTGGAGTCGTCGAAATTTACATAAGAACTGTCGCAGTGTCTGCACAAGCAGAACTGTCCCGTATTTTCTGTCGAGAATATTTACCGACGTCCTCTGAACGTCGTGTTGTGGTCGAATTGCATTGCTTTTTGAGTTCTCCTTGTTTAAAATAGTCCTATCAAGGTAGCACCCATAAGTTAAAAGGGAATGATTGGTACAAAAACGAAACGTGCATATCTTTGCATCGAGTGCGAGCATAAGTACATTTGATCTTAGATGTTTACTTTCTTTTTTAAAGAAAATACGAGGTTTAAAAACAACAACAAAGGCGCGACAGGAAGCTCTTTGTTTTTTCAAGCATAATTAGTAGAGCCTTTCGGTAACTTTCAAACGAATCGCCTCGAAGCTTACAATTAGATTATGACAGATTTAGAATAAGTTTCTTGGACTTCTAACAGCGAAAAGTATTCCCATAAATAAGAGTGGGTCATGTGTACGACTACAATGTTCCAGCGAATTGAAATCGACAGTGTTTTTATGAAAAAAAATCAGCGGCCGGAGATCAACCACCCAACGTTATGAAACTCTTCAGTTTCAATTTAGAAACTTGAAGAAAACGTTCCTCTCTTCCAAATATCCAACCTTAACTTGTAGCATTTCTAAACTACAGTTTTCTCGTTGATAACAGTGGCAGAACAGTTTCACTTTTATAGCCTCAACTGACAACACAAAGTTCAACTACTGACATAGGTGTACCATGCATTGATGTACAGAACAAACGTGGTCGCGCTATAGTCTTATAATCCCAAACAAAGTTAACAAGGTAGTTGACACACTGGCTGAAATATATCGTATGGCCGAGGATGCGAGTTTACAAGGCAGTCGTTTACAAGGACCAAGCAAGATACTCAGTAGATTCCACACATAGCTACGTAAATATATGCAACTAGATCAAAATGTACCGCACCTTCTGCAGGGGCGCGCCTAAATTTCGACTCTTAAATTGGGTGGCCACTATTCCCACAAAATCTTCGCGGAAGAGGCGTTACAATAATGGGTGGGGTGAGCCGAACAAGGATCATCTTCCGGTGACAATTGGTGCTTTTCTTGTGGTTTTGTGTATCCCATGGTGTATCGTATAAGAAGAGGCAAACAAGGGCTGTTAACAAACCATGATGTATGGCCTTTTGGAGACCTTAAAGCCGCTGCGTTGTCTTAAACCAACGCTGATTCCGTTACTCAGTGTGTTGCGAAATCTATTGGAGAAAACATAAGATATGAAGCCAGTATGACTGACAGGGAACCAAAAGAGGGTAAAAAAGAGCACTCCCACGCAGCGCCGACATGACCTGATAGGAAGAAATAAAGTTAACCGCAACACTTGTAATTCTCAAAGCGATATGATCGACATGAAAATTCTCTATACCGAGACGTGTTACATACTTTTTGTGTTTTCTCATCTTCATAGCGGTATTAGCTGGTATAAACCATCGCCCAGTTTAGAAAAATCAGTGACTCTTCTTCATACTTAATGTTAGATTTATAATTTCATAATGGAAATTTAAAGAAATACTAATTAGTCGTTAGTGGATTGTCTTAGTAATGCTTTGACTTTAACGGAGAAAAACCTAGCAGGAGTGGTATTACAAAACTGAAAATAGCATAAGCTTAAAATGAGATTAAAAACCCAAGCATGTAGCATATTCAATCAGCGACTTGAGAAAACGTTTGTATGCACAACGAAATGTTATTTTGATTCAAGACCGCCATTTATATTCAGTTTAGTTGGTATCCATGGCACACGCTCGTCGAGAAACTGTAGCATGCAGAAGCTCAGTGTAAACAAAGAAGTGTCGTAACAGTAACTTCAAAAATCGTAAAGTTGTGAGCAGTGTTGCAAAGATTTTATTCAGCATCAATGACTGAAAACTGCTGAAATGGATTAAAGGCGGGATTATTCTTCCACCTCGTTATTCCATTAGTTTACTTGCCATGCGACACACATTTTGTTTCAAAATGATGCTCAACGTCATTTGTTATCCCTTATCCTTTTTATTTACCTAAACGGAAATCTCGCCAAATCTCACAACAGTTTGGCAGTAAGACCAACAACAATAAACACAGTATAACGCGCATTGAAACGCGCCATGTAAGTGACAAACAGAGATGACACAGACATCTGGTGAAAACGCGCGGCCACGTCTGCCAACAGGACATCGCAGAAGTAAATTGCAAGTTACCAGACGTGTGTGTTAATCGTGTTGTCAAACGATTGAATTGTTCAGCAATTAATGTAATTTTTGTTTCATTGCTATTCAACCATACCGCATCGTCACATCATGTGAAATGCCATGAAAGTGCCTTTTACTTAGGAAGTGAACATGTATTAAAATCCATTCGTCTCCTTCGGAAGGACGAAAACACCAGATGCTGCTTGGAAGGACTCTGAAGGCCAAGCTTGACTCGAGGAGGAGTATGAGGTTCGACGATGTCCCAAACGTGAGGATTTGGAACGTCAATAGCCAACAAATTTGCTGCATCCAGATGACCTGTGTAGTTTATGTTCATTGCACAATTAAACAATCGAACCCTTAACCTCCAAAGGGAACTTCTGATCTCGGGGCAAGTGCCTATCCAACTGACTTAATCCGATAAACCTTGGCCGTGCCATGGGAAAAGTATTTTTTAACGAGAAAGAATGTCTAATTTCGATTTCTCAGTTTATCTTTTTCAATTTATAATATTATAGCTTTCTTTTTCTTAATTTGCTTTTTTGCGAAAATAATCATCATGAACTAGCAACAAATATGGAGCTCCGCTTTTAGGCTTGCCTAAATCTACCTATAGCTATCAGTAAACTAAGTGCTTTCTCTCGTACACAAAATCTGCCTAGAATAGTATATAGATTTAGCCAAGCCTAAAAGCGGAGCTCCGTGTTTTTGCTAGTTCTTAATAATTTCGGAAATTAAAAGTCCACAGCTGTAATAGATAAGAATAATTAAAAACGTGAACTCCAATTGCAGAATTTCCACTGAGAATGAGCATAAGATATTAAAAGATGCTTCCAGAACCAAAAAAATAGTGCCTGAGCCCGCGATCAATGAAAAAATTATTGGTCAGCTGTCCACTTCAAAAAACACGTTACCTCGATGAGTTCTAAATCTGAGCCCGCGATCTGGTCATGTGATACTGGTCAGCGGATACCTTCTTTTGACAGCTGTCAATTGACCTCCCTCCCGATTGACCATAACATTGCAACGATGTAAGTTTGTGGTTACCTTTAAAACTATTAACCAGGTCGAACTCTCTGAACTATAGCCGCCATATTGATATTTGGGGCGACGTCGTATTTTGCACGCGCCCGCGAGCATGCCGCTTGCCGTTTTGACCATGAGAAATGAAAAGCATGGTTCTCCTGTTCGAAGTTTGTATGCGTGCTTGGTTCTCCTATTTCTATAGGTATGGGGCTCCGCTCTGCGGCCCTTTGGGCCGCCGAAGCTCCGCTATCAAGATGAAGATATCAAGTAAGTAGCTGAAGGAAGGGGGACATTTTTCAACTATTTTACGAAAGCAAATTAAAAGAGCGAAGCTTGAAAAAAGTCATCCTGACGTTTTCAAGTTGAGATCTAAGGCTCCTTATGATTTCACAGTAAACGGTTCTTTGGGCTCTTTCATTTTTGAAGTGATGCTAGTGACAGTGCTCCTTTAATAATACATTAGCATAGGAAATTAACGCCCGTGTTAACATGGAAAGAAAATTAACGCGAAAGAGGTGCTTAAATTTCAAAATGATATGAAGGAAATTAACGCGACCACACAAAGCCAACAGGCAGATGTGTATGTTTCTGACAGTGACAGTGACGAAGGAGCAGAAATATTGTAAACAATTTACTGTTTAAACTGTGCGCAAAATAAAAAGCTACTGTTTCCTAGTTGTCAGAAATTCATTAAATTCACGAAGCGTTTATTTCCAAAAATAAGGTGTGTTCAAGTTTCTCAGGAGCTCATGCTGGGTTCCTGCATTTCTTCAAGGCTTCAAGGATGGTGATAACAGGTTATCTAAAATACATGTTCTTGATGACAGAATGACTGATAACCCGGTTATCAAACAGGAAATTAAAAAGTTTCAGCGGCAAAGGACTTGAGAAATGGAGATAAAGTAAAGATGTCCAAGCAAAAATCGTTAGTTTTTTTTAATATGGAACGAATAAGAATCATTTTGTTTTGATCTTGAATTTTGCAGCTAAGATTTATTGTGCGATAACCGTCGCCTAAACAAGAACGAAAAAAGGTTGTTAAACAGCACTCCTCGCACATTGAGTGATAACCGAATTTGTACCCACAGGAAGTTGACCTCTATGTAAGTGCACGTACCACACAACTAAAAATAGTACTTACCGGCATTTATCGCAAAATCCATGGCGTAGATTCCGTCATTGTTGCAGATACTTTTATCTGCACCTAAATATTCAACACGCAAATGTTACCCTATTTAATATTTTAAATGTCCATGGACGCTCCATGTCTTCACCTTATAACCTAAAGTAGAAAACAGAGAGAATAAACGAAACCTTTTTCGTCTGAGATATATCACTGCTTACTTTACAACGCTGATTTTAACACGGAAATTGATATTTTTAAGCCAAACACAGAGACGTCAAATTGCTGCTGAGTTGCATGTACAATCTTAGTGAAAGACTGTTCTCATTCCGAAATAGTTTCGTTTCTTCCCTTTATGACCAGCCAGCCTACTAATATACCAACCAGCTCAAGGACACAATGTCTTAGCGTATGTCTTAGCGTTAGACATTGAAACACTGCTTCCTTTGTTTTGCTTAACCTGACCTCTGTATTACTGTACCTTGCTTCTGGTTTTCCAAAGTTATCAGAAAACGTTTCCAAAGTTATTTGCTGAACATGTTCAGTATTGCATATGCCAAACATAAAGCAATCATCAGACCACCTACATTCCTCAGTCATTGTGGTAAACACACCTAGAGATATCAGGTGACGGACAAGGTTACATTTCCCAGATGATGCAGCGATCGTTAGAGGAGTATTGCCAAGCCAGTTTTTAGAATTTATGTTGCATCCTGTGGAGGCATAAGAACTTTTTTTCAAACACAGTAGGCGAAAAATAACTCTTTCCATAATAGCCAAGGTACGGCTAACTCCACTTATAGTTCACCACTAATTTTTCTCCGATTCTCATTGGTCTAAATTAAACACGTGACGCGATAGTGTTCATCCACGGAGGGCACTATCAGCGCATAGTGCCCCTCCGAGGAAAATACCCGGATGGATAGTGCCCGTCCGTAATTTTTTTTTCTGTAAACAAGCGGGCTTTCGTTAAAAAAAAAATTCAAACGCTATTTGATAGATCTGCATTTAGAGGGTTCCTTGCCTGATTTTCGTTAATTCGTACATTTCGACTTTTAGCAAAAACTCAAGAAGCTGTTTTGTGAATCTGCGCGCGGAAGAAAATTTAGTGTTGAACAATAAAGACAATGGAGTGTTTTAAAAACATCAAATTTCCGCGGGGCAACTATCAGCCGATAGTTCCTCGACAGAAACACTCTATTGTTTAATAGTAGGCTTTATACATTGTCATAAAACAGTCACGCGTATTCGAAGTCAGGCGTATTTGTTAGATGAATAAGTAGTCACGTTTTTGTTTTGTTTGTATAGAAATTGATTGACAACTTGATTTATAGGATATCGAATTAACTGTACATATCAGGGCGTGTGATTTGACTCGAGAGAAAAGGGTTTTGTACGATAGGTTTCAAGAAATAAAATATCGAATTTGTGAGCAAAAAACGACTACGATTTCTCGCGTTTACAACATACATAAATGGTAATTACCCAACATTATAGGCACGCAATGCGCAATGCGTGTTGTGGTACAAACGATGGGCACTTGGTAAATTGCCCAGCAAAAACATGTAATACGTAAAGGGAGTGCAAAGCATGAGGTTAAGGGCTAAAGGTAAAGTCTGCATACGAGCCAAGTGGCGCCATCAGGCCGGAGCTTATAATATTGGTTTCCTTAGCATGAAGCAACAGAGGATGGGATGGGTTGCTAATCCATTGCAGGGTTACCCCCAGCAAAGCATGAGAAGCTTATGCACCTATCAATGTAAATCCCGCAGGGGGGAGTGCGGCATAGGTGGGGGATTTGAACTGAGCTGAGATTTTTTGTTCAAATGCCTGGCCCCAGGGCAATTGTAGATGGTCAAAAGAGTCACTAAAAGTCAATAAAATGTTGCTAGAAAGGCCATTAAAACGGTCAACTACGGTCCTACGGTCCTACAACTGTCAAATCTCCCACCTATGCCCGCACTCCCCCCTTCCGCGGGATTTACATTGATAGGTGCATTGTTACTCTAGTCCTCTGCATGTGCTGCATTGTTTTGAATGACAAGTTCACATAACTGCACTGTCGGTTGCACTATACCTGCTTCAAATAGAGAGGTGATAACTCCAAGACCATTCTTGACATCTTGTGTGGCACAGCAAAAGCTGGCAAGATGGAGGGGACTGTCCTTACAAGCAGTGTTTGAATTTACATCTGCACCTGCTTATGAAACAACCAAAATCCAAATTATGATTAATAATCATCCTGAAAATTTGGCAAGTTTTTCTAAAAAAAAATCAGGATCTAGCAGAAGTGTGTAAAGAAGGTGCTGTTCGAATGTTAGGGCTGTGTGTGTGGACTTATCTGATGGGCTAGTGGATTTTATCTGTGACTTACCTGATGGGTTAAGAACATGCATTTTTTAACTTTTTAGTTGACTGATAAGTCAAAAGTTATTCAGAAACACCTTTGGCTAGCACACAACTGCTCCAACATGCACTAAGGGCAACACAGAAACTGTTCATTGCATGTGCTGCATATAGCTTAGTTTCTGTACGTAATACAAATACCTTTGTTCAACATGTACGCTAAAAGACTGCTGTCACCACTCAAGCAGGCACACTGAAGACACAATGAAGGTATTTGGTTAATTCTAAATAACAGGAATAAATACTGTTTTCTGCAAGCTGTACTTTCTTTTTCAGTAGCATATTGCATAACATTCTGCCTGTGCCTTCTTCTTTTGGTTTTCATAATTTTCAAACTGCTAACAGTAATCAGTATTTGGGATTGGCATAAATATTATAATTTATTTCTTGATTTCACAATGTTTATTAGTCTAGGATGATGGAATTTTGTTCTTAGTTTTAGAAAGAGTTTTATGACAAGGGCTGAGGCAATACCACTGAAAAACATGTGTATAAGTGAAAAGTGCCATGACAACTCAAGAAAAAAATTAAAATACAATGATGTGTACAAACACCAAACCAAGTATGGAAGGATCTAATTTCGTGGTACATCTACATGTCTATCAAGTTTTGCTAGTTAGTAAAGTGTATATTAGCTAGGACATCTAATAAATTTTAGACCAGTGTATGAGGGCTGCAGCACTGACCACTCTCCAAAATTTATTATAATTATTACAATTTATTGTATTTGTATCAATTAGCATTGGTTTCTGTATCAGACCATAGCAGTCATTTTGTGTGTATAAGGTCGATGAAAACTCATTTTAGAATATAATGTTCTGCTTTGCATTTTTTTCTTACAAAGTAACATATTTTGACTTACCAAAAACAAAGTTAAACCAGATTCTGATTTTGGGTGTTTCCTGTTCACATCTATGTGGTGCTTTTCCATAAGGGATATGACATTTGCAGTAATTCCAGGCTTATGAGCATTCTAAAAAAGAAAATCGTTTGTCAGAATTTCTTCAAGAATATAGATGCACATGTAAATGTCATGGGAATATCAGTTATGAATAACCATTTGTAATCCTAGATGGCACTAAAAATGAATAATTTGAAATACAACAAACCTTTGGAAATAATAAGACATTTTATTACTGGTCACAAGACCAGTAAAGACACTATCTGGTATTGTTCATAATTTACAAACACTACCATGAACTGAACAAGTTTAACCAACCTTGTTTGACTGTGAAAGTTTAAATACACACCTTGATCATATTAAATAATCTTGCCAGAAGAAATGCATCTTTAGAAGGTTCGACTTCCTCACCTAAAATATTATTTTAAAAACAAAAAGGTATAATTTAATAATTGAACATATGGCTAAAAAAAATTATTACTAATGAATTGGCTGTTGCCCCTGAACACAAATATTAGTATTTGCTAAAAAGGTGAAGACTGTGTGCAAGCTTTAGTAGTGGCTAGTCAGGCCAGAGCCTATCTGAGTTCCTTGGCATGAAGCAACCAGGAGTACTACCATGCCCCTTGCCTTGGATGAGCAATGTAAATCCATCGCAGGTTACTCACCAGCATTAAGTTCACCGGTTTTCATTTATACACCTGGTGAAGAGAGACAATGCAAGAGTAGCAGTGTCAACACAGTGCCCTACCGGCAAGGCCTTAACCCAGACTGCCTGCTAGCTGATATGGAGTCCAGCACACTAGCCATAATTTCAGGCCACTGAGCCCCCCATATTGGCATTTATTAATGACAATTTAATGTTTGACATCTTTTAAAAGGCTTAGTACATGTTCGGGAATGATAATTCTATTTAATATCCTTTTCTGCCAATTACATAAGAATTAATGTAAAATAATTCCAATAAAATTGTTTTAAATAAGCCAAAACCATTTCTTGAACCCGCTATATTGGCGGAGGGGGACAGGGGAGTGGGAGCCCGGGAGAATAGGACACACAAGGGGTACAAGGCATGAGAGAATAGAAGGCGAGAAGAGGGATTCACCTACCAGTACACTCAAATAGCTTTTTGAAACCCAGGTAGATGAACCACTTACATGATTTACGCAGTAGCCTGAAGATCCCATAAAGTATTGTGAATAATAGCAAAAGGAGCTTCCATTTTGTTGTTATAATAAATATCACATCACTGAAGAATCTTTCTCCAAAGCCATCGAATCCCTTGATACCATGTACCAGACACTGACTGCCAAGCATCATCTTAGCCAGTGAATAGTTTAAGACCTCCAGCATGTGGGTGTACAAGTCAGAGATAATGTTACAGGAAAGATGTAGCATGATTAATGACATTTAACTCGTGGATCTAAAAAACGTCTACAGATGGCTGTGGCATCTGAAATTCTGGAAAAAATAAAAAAACCTTACTATTTAACAGACAGAGGCTACTATCATAGGGAGGGCATGATCGCAAGTTAGGTTTACTTGTACCACATCAATATCGCTGAAAATTATTTTCTAAAGGATAATTCATACCTTACATTTGAATAATGGCGTTGTTATTTGTTGATATGAATTGAAAAGGATTGAAAAATGTGCAAACAACCTCGACTCTGCATCGACTGTTCAGTGTGGACTGGTTCTTGTCCACACAAACAATTTTTCCCGCCATAAACGCGGGTGAACGGAGCCTCGATTTCAAGATTTCGGGAGTGTTCGGTGAGAGACTGGACGACATTTTCAAGATGGCGTACGGCAGATGAATGAAATACGCTTGGGATATTTTCTCTCGAAATTTCGCCTCTAAAGGTTGACATGACCTTTTAAGACTGTACTGTTGCAACATCTTAGGAATACTATCTTCTAATAAAATGGATGTGGAGCAAGAGAAAAGCCCGGTAGGTCTAGTTAATGTCATGCCACTTCGAAGTATGAAGTCGTCGTTGAGATAAATCTGATTAAATGTAGATCTCTTTTCCTCGTTTTACTAACTGGCAAAGAGAATTCTTTTGTCAATTTTTAAACTCAAATCCTTTCTGATAGGTCGTATAGCGCTTTGGAACATAGTTTTTTCTTTAATCGAAAACCTTTTTTAAAAGAAAAATATAATTCAGCAAGCTCACCATGCATCACCAATCAGGAAGGGCTTGCTACTGTAAGACTTGTAAACAACATGTATTATATTTAGAAATATCGACCTCTATATTTCAGCAAGAAGAAAGGCAGCAGTGGAAACTGGAAAAGGATACAGAATTGAGAGTCGAGATTCCTGAAGGAAAAGGAAAAGCTGAACTTGTGGTATAAAGCTTCATGTACATGTACAGCATATTGCATCGCATTATGACAATAGTGTTTACAGCGCAACGCACCTAAGTGTGGCCACCCAACAAACTTTTTTGACAAGTTATAATTAGCCAATCAGAGAGCGCGAATTTATTTGAGCCGTCCCGCCTCCTTGCAATATTAAAAGCTGTTGTCTCGAAATCTGTCGCACTTTTAACAAGGCGGCTGGACAACTCAAACAAATTTGTGCTCTCTGATTGGCTAACGTACGTTGTGCTGTAACATTTGTGTTCAGACTGGTGGAAAAATACGAAAAATGAATTGTCAACCATGATGAGCTAAAATAGACGTAGCTGTTGGAGTTAAACTTGATGTAAAAACTAACTGTTATTTTTGTTTTTGGTTTAGAGCTATTGTTTTCCAGCTCTATATACTGTAATAATTATTGTTTCAAGGTTCTTTGTTGTCTAGGTCAATCTATGTTTTCCGTCACTGGTGAGTTTCACAGGTTTTCACACTGAGGATGTTTTTCAACATTACCCTTTGTTCGACTGTATTTTCCGTTGATTTTCACTCTAGCTTCTCCAAGGTCAGGGTGAAGTCTTTGGAACCGAACTCATCAAGAACAAGAAGTTTACCTTCAAGGCTGGGTCAAAGGTGGCCATTTTCACTTGGCATGGGTGCACTGTGGAAATATCCTTTTCAAACTTGACTGATGTGTGAAAAAAGGTTAATTTAATATTAAGCTACAAAGTCTAAATTAGTGTAATTTCTCTTTACCGGTAATCTGTGAAGTGATTCCAAAAATGGCAACATCAAGCCTGCTACTCCACAAGGATCAGGAATTTTGCCCTAATTGAAACCTCCTCACAAATGCCACTTCTTTAAACAGGCAGTTAATTCTGGCCCAGGGTGGTAGCTGCAGAGAGGATCAACTTCTGATAAAATCCTTACAACCTTTAATGTTGCATTGTTATAGGTTTAAAGTATATAAATGGACGCAATAGTTACTCAAGCTTCATGCACCAAATGATCATCGGCTGTGCTGTCAGCAGCATAAGCTTAGTTTAAATTTTATTCCAGCTGCTGCCAATGGTACAGTCCATCTGATGACCACGTTGTGCAGGAGACTCAAGTAACTCTCAAGTACATGTAACTGTCACAGTTTCTATCTTTAATTTCCATTTCACTCTTCATTTAAGATTAACGCCGTGTGACTCATTAGGCTGGAACCTAGTGGCTCATTAAGCTGGTCAGGAGCTTACAATCCTGGTTTCCTTAGTGTGAGCAACTAGGAGTATTTCTACTCTCCCAGGGATTGGATGCTTGTCCATCACAGGGTTACATGTACCCCTCATAGTTAAATTCGCCAGTACCCATTCATATACCTGGCAAAGAACAACACTGAGAGTAAATCTGGACCAATTGATGTGGAGTCAAGCACGCTAACCAATAGGGCACCTCCAAAATTATATCCTCTACAAATTAATTTTCTCTTGTTTACACATAATTATCGTCCATAACCAAGTCTAAATATCTGGTCCCCTGGAGGTCGCATATGTCTCTAAAGAGACACCAATGGTGATGTATCTCAACCTTCACATGGGCCTGGAACAAAAGAGACAAAAAGCTGAAAACTCACCGGAAGAATCCGAGATTGGTCCAAGGGTAAGAAGTTACGTGTGTGATGTGGAGTCCTACATCATTTGACTTATAAAATGGCATTTACAATGCCTCTTTAAACTCTAGATTTAGAAGGCTAGGATATAGCTCCAGACTGATGGGCGTCATATGCAGACTTCCCTTCTCAGTTGTCGGTTGCTAATAATAAATGGTTATTTTGATAATACTCAGGTACTTGTAGTGGGCCCTGTTGACGTTGGTAAGTCTACACTGTGCCAGCTGCTATTGAACTATGCTGTCAGGATGGGAAGAAGACCAGTTTTTGTGGATCTGGATATTGGGCAGGTAACTGCAACTTTCAAATTCAAGGTTTGCACAATTCAGGGGTAGATCCAGAATTTTTCTTAGGAGGGGGTGCACCACTAAGGAATGACGTAAGTGATGGGTGAGGTAAGCAGAATACTAGTTCTATTAGAATGTCGCAGGTCATCTCGTGAGGGGGTGTGCACCCCCTGCATGACAATTCCTCCTCCCATTACTTGCATGCATGCAGTTACTAATAATTACATAGTACATGTACTTTATTTAAGTCTGTTCTGGTTACCTCCTACTACAATGTACCGTAATCTTTTTTGTCTTCGTAGGGTTATGTTGGTATCCCTGGCTCAATGGGTAAGTTTTTTGTCAGTAAATTGAATTGTATTATTTTTTAAAACTTGATGACAGACATGTTGTGAAAGATCTTCACTCAGGATAGTCGCTATGGTGCATCTACAGTACTGCTCAAAAGTAAGTTCCAACCTCTTGACTCGTTCCTCACGAGACGAGACTCCTGTCTCACAGTGTGAGATTCTCGTACCGAGAATCTCGCCTCGAGCGACTCAATGAAGTGGAAATTTTGGCATAAATTACAGGCAAATTTCAGTGGTTAATCAGCTTACAGTAAGTTCAAAGATTAAGCCTGAATTGAGTGATTGTTGATTTGTTAAGTTTGCCTTTAGTCACTTGTGATAAAACTTTCATTTACTTTTTTGCATTAAAGACTTGAGCTGACAGACAGCACATTTTAAAAATTGTGTTTTTGTGCGAGCGAACAATCGAAATGCGAAAGTTTATTTCTTTTCAGCACATATACCTAAAGTAGCCAATGTTTCTCAGCAAAGTAGAACGAAGTAGTCAATGCTTTTTGTCAGTCGTCGGTACTTAATGAAAACACTGATTGAATATTATTTGTATCCATGTGGCAGTATTTTGGCCCATCCCAATATTCATGATTTTCAACCTTCAAGTCATTACAAATTTATTTGATTTGTATGTTACAGAATATGTAACATTGAATAATCCTTAAATTTCTATGGTCATGGTATGTTCAAAATTGTTACAATGTAATATTGCAGCAAAAACTAATTATAATTACTGTATACTGGATGTTTCTTGCCATTAACAGGTGCTCTTCTAATTGAAAGACCTGCCGACATTGAGGAAGGTGAATATTTTTTTTATTTTTATTATATGTACTTTCTACCCACAGACATCAATTTTGTTTCCAAGTTTATGGTAAGGTATTTTTTGCAGGATTTCCTCAACAAGCACCATTAGTGTATCATTATGGACACATATCACCAGGACCCAATGAAAAGCTTTACAACAAGATATCCAGCAAAATAGCTGAAGTCACAAAAGAGAGATTTGAAAAGAACAAGAAAGGCAAGGTTGCATTCCATGTTTTTGGCATTTTAGCACTTGACACTGTGCTTTGCACATAAGTTGGAACTCGAAAATATGTATTCAATGTATGTGTATGTTTACCAAAAACCGTATTCCCCCATGTAATGTTACTGAGAGTATAATGAAGACAGCATGGAGAATTTAGATGCTGACATGTGTTTGTTTTATTTTTATAAGCTCAAGCCAGTGGTTGTGTTATCAATACCTGTGGCTGGGTGACTGGAACTGGTTACAGAATTCTTGTTCATGCAGCTGAAGCATTTGATGGTGTGTGACAGTAATTTTTATTTTTGATAGATAGTGCTCTTTTCATACATATCTATAGATATGTGTAAAAGCCACCACATACAGTGATAAGAAATAATTATAATTATTATTTATTGTAGAACATGAAATGCAAGCTGTACCTCAGATTGTGAGTGGGTGATGGAGTTGTTATCTAATCATTCATCCTGAGTTCAAAATCATACCAGCTCATTGGTTCTGCTTTGTAAATAATTTATGTACATGTATTACTGTACATGTATCACTTGTTAGGCTACAGTGGTGTACATGTATATGACTGTTGTGTAATTATTATTTTGTACCCAGGAGAGTAGGTATTATTTTCAGACGTGCTTTGTTGCAAGTTTACATTGAACGAATCCATTATTTCTAATAATGAGAGGTCAGTATTTCTGGTGTACATTGTACCTTATGGCTAGGTATGCAAATGATGCATCCAGGGAAGATAAACTAAATGGGGATTGACTCGACATGATGACGTGGTGTTCTATCTTTTGGAGTGCAAAAGCACTCCTTTAGAAACATCATTTTATCTACTTGCTTAAGGTTGTGCAGATGTTTTCCTCATTTCTGCATGTTTCATTGCATTTACTTTTCTTTGACCTGCTTGAATTGTATTTTTTAGTGAATGTAATAGTTGTTCTTGACCAAGAGAGAGTCTATAATGATCTGAAGAAGCAATTTGGTAAAAAGGTTCAGATTGTGCATCTTCCCAAATCTGGTGGGGTAAGAAATGTTTTAAATTTCATTTTAAAAAACTTAATTAACATTACAGACTAGCTCAATGGAACTCTGAGAAGTTAACTAAAGTTAAACTGACACAGTTACCGTAGCTATAATTGATAAAAATGTTTTAATTCTAGGTGGTTGTACGAAGTCAAGAAACAAGACTGGGTGCAAGGGATGACAGAGTGAGGAACTATTTTTATGGGTTGAAGAGAAACTTTTATCCACACAGCTTTGAGGTCCGATTTGCAGATATTAAAATTTTTAAAATAGGGGGTAAGTTCTTTTCTTGTGCCTTGAAATTCAAATTAGTTTTCGCTATTGTTACTGGTACATGCTAACTTTGTCTCAAATGTAGTAAATGCTTCTAATGGCTAATAATACAGCTGTAATAACTGTTGTAGCTGCCGTAGAATTATGTGTTGTCATTGTTGTCTCTGTTGCAGTGCTTTCAATAAGCACAGATGGCCGACAAAAAGCATCAGCTATTGCGCTCCTTCACTTAGGAACGTTGGCTACTTTATACCTAAACTGAAGAAATTAAAGAAAGATTCTTAAAGAAAGAGTCAGTTACTCTAGTCTAACCGGCTGCCTACTTCAAATTCTATTGAAACCTGTGTTTTATATGTTAAACTTTAGTTTAACTTTAGTTAGTAGATGTACATGTACAATGTTTGTTGAAAAATTTGGACCTACTGGTACATCAAAATATTATGTAAATGTACACTGTATGTACATGCAGCTGTATCCATTAATTAAAATAAGAAAAGAAAAAATGTGTTTCACAACTGTAAATCGAACAGTCCAAAACTTGATTAAACACTCAAATGGTTCAAGCTACATGTTCCTGTAGCTTGTGCTATCGATCAATTTAAAGTGTCTATACGGCCAAAAGTGATTATTTTGGTTTTAGTATCTCTAGAATACGTAGAAAACTATTCTGAACAATTTTTTTGATTCCGTCAATTTTCACCCCAGAATCAAACTTTTAATTTCTCACCATGGCCACACCCAATGAAGTTGACCGCATAATCAAAGATTGGTGATGAATGACATCACTTCACGCAATTTCTTTCTCTGAGTCAGCAGAATTTGAACACCTCACAGCAACATCTATCAGACATTTTTTGGAGAAATCCCTTTCAAATAATTATATTTCTGAATTAATAGTGAAATGACATTTGACACTTCCTGACATGACGTCACGGCCCCTTCTAGACTCAGGACTCTTTTAGTAGCAACTCGCGGCCGTCTTCATTGGGCATGGCCGACACAGGAACTTTAAAGCTCTATTTTGTGGCCAAAAAGTTGTGGAATCCAAAAAATGAAATTGGAATACTTGCTTATTCAATATAAAGATACCAAAAGCATAAAAACCCTGCAGGCCATATAGAGACTTTAAGTGTTCTACCCTAACTGTTATTTCTCAAAACATTTTAGCTCCAGCTGTTCCTGACTCGTGTCTTCCACTGGGAGTGGCTCCAGATCAGAATGAAACAAAACTGGTACCAGTGCAACCAGGTACAGTTAATGCTGTCATCATAATTAAGCATTTTCAGAAAGCCTGTCCTTGTTTACTTCACTCAACAAAATCCATAAAACATTCCTCTCTGCTCATTTAGACATGGGAATGTTTGCATGATGGTAAACTGACTACAGCTGAACAAGAAATTAACTATAATCCATACGTAGGCTATGTTTACACAGGGAGACAACTAGGCCACCTTCAGGATTATAGAGAAAGACAACAACAATGCATCTAAACCAGTCGCGAGACACTTCACTCTCAAATCATTCTAAGCAACATATGGCAGTCTGCGGCCTTTCCCTTAACCAAGGAAGCACGGAAAGCCGCAAAACTCTAGAACAAAAATTTATTTTTCAAATCGGCACTTTTAAATCTTAATCCTCACAGTAACAATGGACGCTTTTCATTCAACTAATTTATTCCGTGGTTTTCACATTACCAGGCAACAACCAATAGTGAAGCTCCGTCTTTCTGTATATAAACAACACACGACCCACAATTCCTTGACTCGCTCCAACGAAGGGCTAACACTCGAAACGTCAGCTCTCGAATCTCTTTACGGTAGCCAATTCAAATTGTCAACCCAGTTGATAAAACCAAATTATATACAACTTTGTTTACATAATTTATGCAGATTTTCTTGTTTGTAGTGTAATCGAAGAAAGCACAACTGGTATTGTAGGCAGGAGCTAGATAGTGATAACATGACAGTTGTAGTGTTTCATTTTACTGACCGTACTTACTTTTAACTATTTAAATCCCAGGGCGTGACTTGAAGCACTGTGTGTTGGCACTGAGCGCAGCTGAATCCTTAGAAGAAGACTTAGTCACAACAAACACCATAGGATTTGTTGTTGTGTAAGTTCCTCTCTTTTCTCTATTTTCTCACTGGGCAGTGCCACAACTTTTAAAGGGCATGAATAACTGCAGATGCATGCTGTATTCAATTCACTTGATTCCTAAAAACATAATTATTTAACCTCCCTCAAGTGTCAGTAATAAAAGTCTAATTTAAGCTAAACATAGACTGCTAGCAGTCCCTTTCTAGATAGTCGCGATAGCGCGTGAAATAGCCCAGCAAGAGCGCACAGTGGGGCGAGACTGGAGCCCTCCCGGCTATCTAGAAAGGGACTGCTAGCAGTCTAAGCTAGACATAACTCTTGAATTCCCCATACATTAATAGTACTCTATGAACTGTAGCTACAGTCTGCACAATTTCTGTTTGTTGTTATTAAAGAAGGTTCCCCCATTCTTTTCAGCAATGATGTTGATTTAGATCGCCAGATGATGGTAGTGCTGTCACCAGCTCCAAGGCCATTGCCAAGAAAGTTCTTTTTGCTCAGTGATGTGAAGTTTATGGACTTTAAATAACTTTAAGAGTGCAGCAAACTGAGATTTCCGGCAAGCCTTTAGCGTCTATTTTAAAACAAGTGCCCATGCAAAAGTATTCATGTGAAAGAAAGTGATTTGCATACATAGAAATGAACAATGTATTTTTCATATGAATGGTTTTGCATGAAGACTTGTTTTGACACAGAGGAAAAGCACAACTTGGAACTGAAGTATTTTTTTACATGTGCATGTACCTACATCAGACAATCACTACAAACTTACCTGCAAATGCAACCAGACATTTGTTTCCAATGATCTTCTACAGTGCATACTATACATTTTATCCAACAAGACTTCATTTGCACGCCTGTAGCTCAGGGCAAAGAGCACAGTGCTCTGCTTTCAATAGGGTGCATTGATATTGATAAGGTATGAACCTCGTTCCCAGGGTCTCTCATCAGCAGAAAATAATATTATCTTTACAACAGTTTTAACTTATTCTTGCAAATTCTTTTATTTACTATAATTCCTGTACCCAGTACAGCATGCATGTTCCAAATCCTTAAACGCAATACAAGTTTTTTTACATTAATTTTTAGTACAGAGTAATTTACATTGTCCATGTTTTGCTTCCATGCCCAAATAAAAGGTTCTTAGTAAAATAATGGGGACTGATATGATATTACTTTTTGGAGAAGAAAACAATGAAAAACTTTTAGTGTTTACAGGCAATACTAGGAGGTTAAAACTTGAAAACATGTACATGTATGCACATCTTTTATGTTCAATAGAAGTTCCCATTATTTTTTGTTAATAAAATTTAATTTTATATTTGTTTTTCAGAGTGTATACTTAATATTTTATTGCATGTAAACTATTCTCAACAAATAATTTAAAATCAACTATATTATTATTTATTTCAATAAATTATGAAAATGTCTTTTGAAATTTTGTTTGGTTGAGTTTTATTAACAGTCTAGTAACTTACATTGTGCCTAAAGCCACACTGGGGAACCTGTTGCAGGCAAATCGTATTTAAAAACTAAAAATAAACACTGGTCTACCTTTCTAGATGATGGTTCGCTCAGTGTTGTAATGTTATACTGTTTTTGGAGAGAGTGTGTGTTCTCTGCCACCAAGTTCCAAAGATTATCTTTTGTAAATGGGTTTCCCTCCTAATTAATTTACACTATAATTATAATTTAAAACATGTTTAATGTGGCTTATGAAATTATTTCAGGCAAAGTTAGACTCAAACCAATGCTGGAGAGTGGCTTTTTATGGTAGGCATGCATATTATCAATATCGCTCCTTGGTGGTATTACATGTCTTGTTGTTCCAGCCATGATCAGCAGTTACATGTAATGTACGTTTGAGTTTAGCCATGCTTTTCTATTCCCACCCCTTCCACCATTTGGTGGCATAAACTTTGGGTTTGGTAAAAATGTGGCTGTGGGTAAGTATTCCACTGATTCCATCAGTGATGTTGTTGCCTTCAACTCTAACCCTAAACCCATTCCAGCGAATTAATCGGGTATCAAATGCGATGGTTCATGCAAAATAACTGTGCAGTGTTAATCACAAAGCATCAATCTCCAAAAACGTGTCAGCATTTTCTTTTATTTCTATTGGTTATCTTTTTATACAAATTTAGATCTGTCAGGTTCGACAATCAAAAAACTTGCATAAGCTGTTGCGCTAGAGGCTGCCATGCGGAAAGTATTTAAAATAAAGGAATTCGCCGACATGCTTTTGTTCCTTATCTATCAGTGAATGTTCTGACCAAATTTCATGGAAACCTGTCAAATCTGCATACCCTATTACTTCGCTGAAACGTCAGTCGGTCATTTTGGGGTTGACGGCCTCTGCTGCCTTTGGAAAGCAAAAGCTAAAACAAAACATAATTTTATCAAATAATTTCTACATTTTATAACCTTTCTGTTGATATAATATTAAGTTTGCAGGGGTTTCCTTGAAAACGGCGCGCATACAAATTTTTTCTGGAGGACACTAGTGCAGGTTTGAAGAAACCTTAAGAGTTATGACAATGTAGATTAGAATGATGTTCACTTAATGACATATTGCCTCTCTTATGGTGCTAGCCTTTGATAGACCCAACCATCCACACCTATCTTTGTTAGGTTCTCATCAAGAACTTCATCCGATGCTGGTTTCCTAAACAAAATCCTGTCATGAAGTCTGCTGGATTGGCCTTGCCAGAATTCCACTTTGTCTGGAATTACTTTAAAACCACCCCTGAAAGAAATGCATTTTGAAATAGCATGATTTTACTTACATGTAACTGATAGAATTCTTCCACATTTATTGTTCCAGAGCTACATGACATTGCATGTATTGTAATGCAACATAATTATTTTGAGAAATATTCTTCACTTGTCTAAAGTATGAAAGCAAGTTGAAACATTTAGGACAATTTATCCTACATTCAGAGGCTTAAAGATAACAAAAATGTGATCTTCCAAGATGTGAGGACACTGTTTTTCTATTTTACTTCATCAGTACATTATGTTGTATGAAACGAATCAACAAGTGGATATTATTTTTTTCACAGTCTACACACTTGTAGACTAGAAACAAAGCCATAAAATGTTCAAAATTTTATAATGAAACCACTTGCCTAAAGGCTTGTGGCAGGAGTTTCAATATGTTTTGTTATAAGTGGCTACTGATTGTGGAATAGGTGGTTGTGATGACAAATGGGGACATAAGACTCCTTTTCCCTGGGGGGGGGGGGGGTCTAGGGGCATGCCCCGCCAGAAAATTTTGAAATCTAGAAGCTCGGAAATGCAATTTCCAGAACTCTGCAGGGCATCACAAAGATGGTGGTGAGAAGCCTTAAGTGGCAGTAGACTGCCAGTAACGGATTTTACTGAATCCATGGCTTCTGGTTCCACCACAGGCTACCCAAATGCAGTTTTAGCATAACAGTCGATTAATAAAAAGACTGTATTGAGATTGTGTTGCTGTGTCTTTTTTGGTTGTTTGGGGAATCAGAGTGAAGGTAGGCATTTCAGCTAATGTTACATTCTTGTTGCTATCCAATTCATCTCGTGTAATGATGCATTTGGGAGGGTACAGTAATTTATTGTGCAATTTAATTGTCACACACAACTGAGTGTATGGGAGCATGTAAGAAAAGAACACGTGTCACGGCTTTGGATCGACATCTTTAGGACGGTGTAGTTTCTGAACTTCGAGTCAACCACGCAGTGGGTGTTGGCTTGCTTGGGGTAATTTCTGAGTCAACTCCACTGTACTGGTAACCAATGAGTTGTTTTGTCAAAGTAATCACATGCATGTAAACCTCCAACTATCAATCAAAAACTGCTACTTACAGGTATATAGTCAGTCAAATTCATTGCATGATCTGAATTGGGCATCAACAAGGATGTAAACACTTTAGCGGAATTGGTCTATAATGCAAAATCAATGTCAGGTTCCCCTCTCACCAGTTATCAGGCCTAGGAATTGGTTTCTGCTCATCAGCAAATTCTTCTTTAAGTTTATTCTCCTTCATTTCCAGAACCTTAAAAAATAAGTTAAATTAACTTCTTATTGTAGCATGCCACCCACAGCCACTATTATCTATAATAATATTATTGTACATGTACATGTAATTTTGGAACAGTGTTACAGAATCCATCAAAGACATGGAAGACAGCTAGATTATACTGTATATCATTAGTACAAATTATAATGGGTGCTCATGCACTTACATCTCTACTTGCAATAACTGAACTCTGATCACTAACAATGGCTCCTATTTGACTTCCCCGAGGACGAGAGTGAAAGTACTCCTCGCTTTCTTCATCAGATAGCTTCTCCACTCGTCCTTCTATTTTTATCTAACAAAAAACAGAGATGAATACCCGTTCTGAAAAACAGTCAAAATTTCCTATCTCAGCAACTCTTTAGTTACAGAACTGGGTGCTTAAAATTAAAGGATGGAGTCTGTCAGAAGGTCTCATAACGGCTCACTACCCTTCAAGTCCACATACAATACAAAAACAACAAAACCTCCTGAGCCCTAGCCTCCAAAAGGTACCGTATCAAATTATTTCTGCACCAATATATTAGGACCAACAGAATTACAGGATCTCAAGTGCTGTTCTGCTACTGAATGCAACTAAGCTTGTGCATAATTATTATAAAAAGCAATGAGGCCTTCCAAGAGGTATAAGCAAGATGCAACACGGTCGTCAAAACTGGCGACATGGGGATTTTTAAAAGGCATAAAGTGACATGATTACGCTGCTGAAATGCGACAACGACACAATATTGTGCATAACAGTTACAAATACTGTAATAACAAATAGTTATATGATAAATGTAGGGAGCCTACCTACAAAGCCCCCTAGCAGTGCTCAGCCTTCTTCGTTCACAGATGTTTGCCTACTGAGCACCACAAGTCCGGTTAAAGCTCTGTAGCAAAGCAGTTTTTCACAAAAAAAGTGACGGGTATGGTTATGAACACTACAAAAAATGACAGTGACATTTACAGCTGTAGGTTATGTGACATCGGTCTTCAAAAGCAAGCGACACTGCAACACAGCTATCCCTTTGGAAGGCCTCATCAATCTGACATTTTCTATTACAATTACAGCAATGTAATTGTACTGTAGATGTACTGTACCTGTCTGTGTAAGGGATGCCAGTAAAATAGCAAACAGGCATATGGGTTTTCTTTCTGAAAGAAATAACATTTACATGAACAGTAGCCTCAAAATAATGTAGTTTTTATTCAAGAATGATATCTACAAAACCCTGAAGCACAGAGAAGGCTCTAAATTTTGTATCAGTCTGTGCAGAACTTCTGGGATCAGTCCTGGCCAGGAGTCCGCATTCTTGGTGATGACCAAAGAAAAGACTGGGTTCTTACGCATAACCGCTCTTCATACTACCCCAATAGGTGACAGATGATGTTTCAATTGTTGAAAATCTGAACATTGCACATTTTTGGATGAGGTCGCCTATTTACTCGCAGCATAAAAATACAATCTAGCAGGGAAGTAGAGCTGCAATTCGAGTGCATCAAATCACATGTTTGTGTCAGTAGACTCACCAACTGTTCTCCTTTTCTGCTGTTATAATTGGTAAAAAATGTGAATCCTGTGTTATCATAACCCTTCAGCAACACAACCCTTGCTGATGGTCGGCAGTCTCTTCAAAACAAGAGAAATTTCAAACATAAAAAATTGGAAAACAAATACTACAGTTCTGTATTTCTCTAAGAACCCCCACCCTGCTGGAAATCACAATATTTCTTTAAAGTTTGAAAGTTGCGAACCCTCACCCCCCAGGAATGTTTTACTCCCTTCATGAGATACATGTATCCTTTCCATCAACCTCGTTCCTAAGATATACGTCGAGCCACCATAATTATGCATTACTTAACATTGACCAGGACCAGATTACACACACACTTATTTTTACATGAAGGTCATTCTACACTTACAGCAGTTTTGTTTCAAAACAAAAAAAGAAAATAATTTGTTCCAAACATTGGGAATCGACTCAGGATACACTCACTTACTACCATACCAAATCGGCACTAGCTACCAGAAACCCAATTTTTTTTCAATATTTATATTGCAAATTGCATAATAACCTCTTACTAACCGAGTGCGAGGGTCGTACTGGGGAATATTGGCCTAAGGTCGTGGCAGTACGGACCGAGCGCAGTGAGGACCGTACAAAAACGACCGAGGGCCAATATTCCCCAGTACAGCTCGAGCAAGCTAGGTTAGTAAGTAGTCTACGATAATTATGGTAATCGGGACATGCATGCTTGTTAAAAACTGATACACTTTCCGGTGACTTAAATTCAGAGGTTTTCCACTGTAACATGTCTTGATGCTGCCAACAACTCAGAAAGAACAAGCTACCATGAATTTTAAAACATTTTTTTAAATTAGAGTATTTATATACGTTTTCTTTCCGCATTTCTAGTTGCAAATTTTAAATTATCCAACTTTAGAAAAAATACGCTCATACCGTATGGCAAAACCCTGACCAAGGAAGAACCAATCAGAATGCTCGGATTATTGAACTACGTGGAGTGCAATTTGGCCTGAAATCATACGCGTGATTCAAAATTGAACGAGCGCACAGCCCGAGTTTGATTTGAAATCACCAGTATGATTTCAGACCCAAATTGCATGACACGAAGTTCAATTACCACTTTATTACATCTATTTTGAATTCACTCAATGTATTCGCCGAAATAAAAAAAGAACCGGAACCGGAAACACTTTTATATCTCATTTTGTATGCAAATTGGGAATCATGTGTCAAAACGTCAGTCAATAACAAGAAAGAAATACATGTTTCACTCAAGGATATTTTCAAGGAATTTCAAGCAGTTCTGGATTTTTTAACTCTTGTTAGGGCAAGGCAGTCTATAATTATACTTTAAAGTTCAATCCTCATCTTCATTCCTTCTGTCACGGTGATTGGTCCTGGTTGTGGTTGAGACATCTCGTTGTCTTTGGAGAGTAAACTGAATGCAGCCTGAGAAGAAATTATATGCTGTTCGTATACGATGTTCAGTGGAAAGTTTCTCTCCTTTAAAAAGATTAGCACTCTGCATGTTTTCAAGGGATTCCATCTGGTAATCATTTCCACGCTTTTTCTTACCTCTGCGTAGAACTGACACGGGACCTTGCCTTCCGGCGCTATTGTTTTCATGACCTGTATGTCAACATTAAATTTTCAAGATGGCAGGATTCAATTGCCAGCTTCTGAAGACGTTCATTTATTGTTTTGTGGAGCAAGATGCATTTTAAAAAATTTCAGATATTCACCAAACTCCACACTGTAAATTAAAATTTCCCCTAAATGGTCTAAATGGGGGTATTCAGCTTGAAGAAGCTCACCATCATCATTCAGAAACTGTAAGAAATTTCATTCATTAACTTTGTTCATGTGCAAAATTCACTACTTAGTGGCTTTAATTGTCTTTTGGTTTCTTGTAGTTTGGTTAGTTACTTTAAACAAGCCTTGCAATCTGATTTTATTGTTCCTTTCTCCCTTGCTGGGAAAATGATGCGATTTAGAGCTAAAAATACTGCGATTCGTGAATAAATCGCACTGCTGAGAGCCAATCAGATTGCAAGGATCACCAGTGATTTCAAAATGGATGTGATAAAGTACATTACTGCCCAAACCACAAAGTGAAAGCTAACGGCAAGCAAACGGGAGTGGAACTAACCGCTAAGGGGACTAACCACAAGTTAACCGGTAAGGGGACTAACCACAAGTTAACCGGTAAGGGGACTAACCACAAGTGAACTGGGATGGGTTGGATCTAACTGGAACCAACCAACAACCATGGTCATTGCCACATCATATAAATTATCATTAAATGTCTAATCTGGTCCCGGTCCTAATGCAAGGCCTTCCTGCCCAAGATAAGCCCAATATGAAAATTCCAACATGGCAGAAACAAATGTTATGCAACGGGGACAAATCAATTACGTAACACGATGTATGCCTTTGATACATCTCGACGAAACTAAGTCCGACCAACCTTCCACAGGTTGAAAGAACCATAGCGTTGGCTTCTCCGATGTCATACACCTTAGTAGCTTCTCTGAACCAAACGTCAAACTGCATGAACGGTTCCCTTGCCACGAGGCCAGCCTCGTCAAAACCGATCTGCGTTTTGTAGTCAGTTCGCATGGCAGCGACATCTTCCTTGCGTAACATAGCTGGACATCTACTAAAATGTCGACTTGTTTTAGTTATCCTTTGAACAGCCTTGGTTGTTCGCCCAAACCTGAACGAAAACGCTCTCATTTATATCTTCGAAAATGTCACGCAAGAATCACACCCAAGTGTGTTGTGTTTTGCTGTCAGACTGTCTAGTGTCCAGGCCCCACTCTGTTTCTACACGATTTCAGGCATTCTCGTCCCCCTTGTACTTGTCCCTCAGTTAATTTCAGGGCACAAGGAAACACATGTATTTTTTTTATAAAAGGCCTAGTTTATTTGGAAAAAATACGGACAACTTCTGGTTTGGTCAGGAACCCATTATGGTTTGGTAGATATTATTTCTATGAATAGGCTCTTTGCAGCTGGGGTCACGTGACGAAATTGTTGCTATATTTTTATGTTATGGACTATAACTTAAAGAATGCCAGAAATGGAAAGAGTATGTCAAAAATAGCAATATGCCCAAGTTTGAGGCCCCTGGCATTAAATAGTAAGTTAAACCGTCTGAGTATAACGAAAGGTTGCACCTT
This sequence comes from Blastomussa wellsi, assembly GCA_947652115.1. NCBI lineage: Eukaryota > Metazoa > Cnidaria > Anthozoa > Scleractinia > Plerogyridae > Blastomussa > Blastomussa wellsi. The sequence goes on along the minus strand of OX393566.1, from coordinate 22,994,412 downwards.
GTACTGTTGTAATATAAAACGAGAGTTTCTCCAGTTTTTCATTCAGATCAAAAGCCTTCATGTTCCTTTCATAAACATAAATTTGGAAATCAATAAATTTGATTTGTCTCCGTGAATATACGCAATAAAAATAAACGTATGCCATCAAATATATGATTATCATATGATTATTGTAATTAATGTTATCTAGAGTGCTTTCCATTTGTGTGGGAAAGCGAGGAGAATTTTCCAGCAAATGGTACAGTAAAAATTTTCAACAATGCAATGGTACGGAACGGGTATGTGTAATATACTTTGAAAAATATTTCAATTGATGTCCAACTGGAACAGCTTCGTCAGTTTTCATCGAGGAGCAAAATGCTTGCAGAACGTCATCCGTTTCAGGGTCTCTCTGAACATTGGGATTTTAAAACTGTAAATGATTGGATTTGCCACAGAATTCGCCAAATAAAAGATGGTCAAAACATGCATCAGAGGTAAAATAAAGCATTGGGGACACAGGAAATTAATGCAATAAACAACGGCAATTGGAACAAAACAGACGAGAGATACAGCTATGACAATGAACATAGTTCTGGCAAGTTTTGCCTTCTGTTCCGGCGAATTTTGTCTGTTATGAGCAGAGTCGTTGGCGGGAACTCTGGTGTTAATTCTTCTTCGGATTGCCAGATAAGATACGCAGATTGTTATCAAGGCTACTAGTATGATAGAAGCGAGTACAACCGCCCAATGATAGAGGTTTATGAGGTTATATACTGTTAGTAACGACATTGCACCTACACATATCCCAGCTATCCATACAATTATCACACCGCAAATGTAACTTTTGATGCTTGCAACTCGATGGCGGAGTGGCCAAATCAAAGCATAGACACGTTCCAGTGAGATGAGCACGAGAGAAAATACTGACACACTGGTAAGCCCCGTTTGAAATGATGTTGCAATATTTCCCGCGCTTAAGCTGTTGGCCAGAATATGTTGTGGAATTGCAAATGTTCCAACCACAAAGAGATACGTGAACCCACAAAGCAAATCAGCAACTGCTAAGTTAATAAGAAGTAGGGAAGTTCGCTTCAGCTTGTTACGGTGCTTCCAGAACACGAGTATGGTGAAAATGTTTCCAGCAACAATTATCAAGCATTCAACAACGATAGCAGACTGAATCACAATTAAAGCAATGGTTTCAGACATAGCGGCAGATTCAAACTAAATCGTCAGAATAATAATATACATCAAAAGTAAAAGATTTTTTAACGCCAAAAAAATTCGTCAGTCGCCTTTATTTTGGCCCTGTTCGCTTATCCTTGTCTCATCGCAGGTGCACTCATTGTTTAGCATACGAGGACAAAATTGACAAATTAAACAAAATCTATATAATTTGGTTTTATCAACTGGGTTGATAATGTCAAAAAATCTAAACAAAATCTAGTCTACTTCTACAAGAGCAACATTTCCGCAGGCAAATTTTAATTTAACCTTCTGAAAAAAGACAAAGGGACTGCACTTACTGGAGGAACACAAAATGGATTCCTCCCGTTTTTCATGCGAATCAGAGGCCTTGGTGATAATTCTTTTCATAAACACAAGTTGGCAAATCAATAAAATTTATTTGTGTTCGTGAATATACACATTTAAGAACTTTCCGGTGAAAATGACTGTTCCATTTTATTTAATTTCCTGCACGACAGATAAAAGAGCCGTGTTCTGCATCAACTAGCGTTGTAATAGGTAATATTCCTAACATTTAGGTGAAAACAAGAAAATGAGAATACATCTAAAGGCAGGAATTGACCATGCCACAGAAATTACCAAATAAAAGGCAACAGTGCCAGGCAATGTCAGTCTGTTATATTGCTTTCAGCCGACACAAATATGGTGACACTGATATGTCGCCAATTATATTGACCAAGGATTCAACAAGGGCACCCAACGAACAAACTGTGGCAGAATACATTCTTTTACCCAAATGAATGAAAATATATGATATTAAACATTTACAGGTGTTCTTGAGAGGTACTGCCAGCACATGATCCATAGTTTTTACTCAGCCAGCAATTATAAGAAACAACACTGAAACGCGCGGAAATGGCACCGAAAATCGTTGAAATACACTCTTCTCAAAAAGATTTAAGCCTTCCCGTCGAGCAGTTTCTTCAGTCGCCCTTCCGAGTTTCAATCAGCCAGCGCAAAAGTATAGTATTTGTTTCAGTGACAACCCCCGTGAGTAAACATATACTGAGAACCATTTTGCCAGCCAGCAACATTTGCGCACGGGAACAGGTAAAGCGAGGAACTGACTCGTTGGGTGTCCCTGCATATTAATTAAGAGTGAATCGTAACTACAGTGATTACAAGCCTCTTTGCTTGCTATTTTTATGGAACTTATTCATTGGTTATTTCGCCTTATTCGTTCTTGAACAACGGCTTTCTAATTCAGCATGTACTAGCTAATACCAGGAACACCGAAACACCGGAACACCGGAACACCAGAATTTTATTTTTATATTTTTTATTTTTTTGTAGGAATTTATTGGCATTTAACGATACGTATTGAAATTATTTTAACCAGAGAACGTTTTTAAACAACTATAGTAGTTTTAAACTAGGGAAATACCGTCAAATGCCAATAAATTCCTATAAAAATCATATCAATATAAAAAATAAAATTCTGGTGTCCCGGGGTGTTCTGGGGTGTTCCGGTGTCCCAGTGTTCCGTGGTGTTTCCGGTGTTCCGTGTTCCTGAGTGTTCCTGATGTACCGGTGTTCCTAGCAGGTTTTAGTACATGCCTTCTAATTCATCGGAGGTGCATTATTTGTTTAACATACAGCGACAAAGTTGACAAACACAATCGATCCTTCTAACAATGCATCCGGCGGACAATTTTAATTAATCCTTATGACAAAAGGATGCAAACAAAATATACTCTATTTGTCTTAATGGAAAAATACAAAATCAATACACATGATTGCTGTCAGCGTTATGACTTGCTAAGTTAGTTATTTAAGCATCCACATCCTTTGCTGTGATATTAAAAAGTTATTATAGTAATAGCATCTAAGAAAATAGAGCATTTTACACATTCTACTTTTGGGTGAAAAATAAGATTTTGGCCTGCTGAATACAAATGAAACAATATTTTGTCTATTGTGTAAAATATATAACAATTATTCCATGAGCCCGCGTTGGATATGAAGTGATAAAATAACCAACGAGCGCGTAGCGCGAGTTGGTTATAATCACTTCATAT
>OX393566.1:22943664-22986164 GCA_947652115.1 Blastomussa wellsi | reverse complement strand
AGTGACCAACTCGAAACTCTTATGCTAATTTGGCCTCACAGCGCACATTTTATTTTTCATTATTTGTGTAATTTAGTTTGCTTATGTTTCCTTCTTGCAATGTACTTTCATGTAGAAATAATTTGTAAATAGTGCAAAAAATAAAAAAAAAATAAAAATAAAAAACCTTAAAACCTTAAACAGAAGTAGATTAGGCGATGGTTCTGGCGATGTCTGTTTAGAAAAGGAGGAACTGTGAAATTAACCAACGCTTCCACTGAAGAATAAAATTAACACATATCGAATGAGGTAACTGACAGAAGGATAAAAATTATAGCAGACGCAAAGGCCATTTTAGGGCCCTACTTTAACAAGAAACTGATATTACAGTGAATTCATTGATTCAACCAGCAACAAAAACGGAAGGAGCGACGACTTTGAAGCCTGATTACATACCAGTGTACCGCAACACCTGGAAAAGGTTCATAAGAAAAACATACACTGCATGGAACAAGTTTAATTTTTGTGTGTGAACTTTATTGATTCTGAATTCTTAATCGGAAATTTTATTGTTTTGCAGGATAAGTCGTCAGAAGTCATTGCTGCAGGTTACTCCTTTTAGTTTTATTTTGAACAGAAGATTGAAGATCAGAACACGGCAAGTTTATTTATTGATTCACGAAGACCCTAAGGTCCACGTTATGAATCAGTTTCAGGAAAGTTGACAGTAGCTGTTTGCTGATTTTCAATTCGGGATTTACGTTTTCTGAAATAGTTTACCATCCGGGGAAATTGTGTTAAAAGATGGTCCCAGTTGTTCAAAGGCAGATTAGCGCTAACCCGGGTCAAATCTGGGTTTCTTTTATTTTTGATGAAACAAAAATGTTTCTGATAATTTTGTCTATTCTTTTACAGCATCCAATCATCAAATTGTAGACAAATAAACCGAATTTGCTTTTTAAGGTGATTTCATATCCGAATTCAAATTTTGCACTGATTACCTTTGGTTATCTTAGCCCAGCTTTGAACAACCCGGCTCTGAATGTTTTCACTTTCGGAGCATATGACATAAGTGGCCAAGAATATGGCTAAGGATGGGCGGCAACCGACGGAAGAAAGTCTGGTTCTCTCCGACGGGCAATCTGACAGTACTTTTTCGAATGTTGTGTAAAAGGGATATTCAATAGTGTAATACCATGTTTGGCGTGATAAACAGTGCCACATTATGAATCAGTCAGAGTTATGGCAGTGCATGACATAAAAGTTATATTTATGATCACGTTTGTCGAAAAAGATATACTTTCCTTTCGATTTTTGCCATTTGATGAGTTAAAGTATTAGGAATAGTGTTTATGTAAATTTTCGTTTGTTCATTTCAGATAGTCAAGCAAAAAAAACCCAGTAAATTACAAATGTTCACACTATTGCCGCCCGCCAATTTCGACGAATATCTGAAGTTTAGAATAACGCACACACCTAAACCTTGGAGATGTGCCTTCTTTATTTATCTTCTATAATAACGCAGTTTCTTGACTCTGTCCACTAAATGGCTTTCGATTTAATCTTTTATTGTGTGACAGTGATTCACAAGTGCTCAGCAGATCTCATGCGCGCAGATTTCAATGCACTAACAAAAATTAGAGTGCAGTGGTTGAAGGTCGTCTTCAAAATGGCGACATCTTCGCGTTTTAGCGAAGTTTCGCCGGACGATTTAGAACTTTTTCACCGACACGTGATTCGTTTATTATGATTTTTACTAAAACAATTAGATTATTCGCTCATAATTTAATTGTTAATTATTACCGACTTTACAGCCTTGCTAAGAAAACCATGAACACCTGAAATATTTCAGGAATGTTGATTGTGTAGTGACGAATCACAGCAAAGTTCAGGACACGCGAACAAACCTCAGAACCACAAACTAATTACCGCTGGTGTTTACGGTTTAGTTTTCTCACACCTGATTGGCTTTTTTCTTGTAACACAATAACATTCCATAAACATTTCTGGTGTTCACGGTTCTCTTAGCAAAGCTGTAATAGTACGGATACTTAATATACATACATGCACGATTTATTTTTGGGTGTTCCAAAAAAAAAAATATAAATTGTCTCATTTAACACATGATGCATCCTTTATCATAGACAACTTTATATTTGCCAAGAGTTTAGAAACCATTTACTTTGCTTAAATTGCAAATTGCAAACAGATGCTAACAATTATAAACTATTTTTGACGGCAGGCGTTTATGATGAGTCGCCTACTGGTAATTTTGTTCTTGGTTGTTGTCGCCACGCTAGCATTGTTTGCCGCACTGATTGAAGGTATCATAATTTGATATAAACTGCTTTTTTCGAATTGTGGATAACTTATTATATCTATGACATCCATTTTGAAATCACTTGTGATCCTTGCAATCTGATTGGCTTTCAACAGTGCGATTTATTCACAAATAGCACCATTTTTTGCCCTAAATCGCACCTTTTTTTAACATCAAAATGAAAATAAAACATTAATAACCAATCAAATTTCATGACTTACCTGCACTAGCAAATCAAATTGCAGAAAAATATAGGGCAAAAAAAATCATTTTTGGAGGAAATTTTACAATTTCTGTTTTCCAAATACCTCCTTTTGCAGATGAAAAATGGCTGAATTCAACTACTTAAAGTTTTTAATTTACATTTTGCGTTTTCGGTTCCTATTTTTTTAAAAACCGGGTTTCCTGAAGTGGATAAATAAATAAGTACTATTGACAAAAAACTGTGATTTCAAAAATGGGTGTAATAAAGTGGCAATTGAACTTCGTGTTGTACAATTTTGGTCTGAAATCATACTTGTGATTTCAAATCCAACTCGTGCTGCGCGCTCATTCAATTTTGAAATCACGTGTATGATTTCCGACCAAATTGCACTCTACTTAGTTTAATTACCATTATATATATATATAAAGACAATCATATTATATAAAAATAAAGAAGACATATATACCTGACTGGAGTTACTAGCTGAGGTAATTTTATACAAGAGCACAGGTTTAATGCAATCGTTTGGCAGAGAGCTATTAGTAAGGGCCAACTAACACTTACGTTAACCTATTATTCATTGATATCTTTGCTGTGAAAGAAGACTAAACGTGCAAAGCCACCTGTGGACTGTTCAAAATTTCCTGGCCATTCGTTCTAATTTAAACTATTACTTTAATTTCATCTTTCATCAGGAGGTGATGGCTGTTTTGGCGCATGCCCATCGTGGTGTTCAAGCTGCACCTGTATCTGCTATCCCACCTGGCCAATTGGTTCAGGCGCAAAGTGTAGTTGGTCATGTGACTTCTGATATTCCTAAAACTTCTGGTGTGAAATGCGAAGGAAACGAGTGCAAGTTTTGTAAGGGACAACTCTAAAGAGCAACAGAACGCGTTAGGCCAACTAACAAATATGTAGAACTGATTAAACTCATGCATGTTAAAATAATGAAGTAGTCTTTGAGAATAATTTTTATCATGTCCCTCGTTCTATTTACACTGAAGTTGTGTATCCAAAGCTATTGTCCTTTCTACACGCTGGATTGCGTGTGGCACAATAGCGGATACCAACTTTCGAGCTTCTTCACTGTACCACGGGAAAATTTGAATTGTACTAATTTCTCCCTTTTTTTTTTCTCAAAACAATCTCAAAAACATCAAATGTTTGAACCTTTAAAGGTTTTTGTGTGCTGTAGCGCTAAATTGCCAAAACCTGCACTAAAACTAGATTCGGATGAAGATTATCTTTTAAAATGCATAATATTTTACTTTAGCGCGCACGCCTTTTGCTGAACCGTTCCGATTATTTTACTCCTTTCCTTTTCCTTTTCCTCGGCCTTTCTTTTCTCGCCACCTTATACTATTCCCATCCTTTCTACCAACTAGTAAAATGTCGGCCTTGATAATTGGTAAATTCCAGGAAATGACGCGCAGATCAACTATTGGTGTATTAACCTATTTTTGCATCAATTTTGCGCCAAAACTAGTACCACAGCATTGATATAGCTGAAAGTGAGAAATGATAATCGCAGTTAATTTCCAATTTAAGCAATTGGAAAGAAGAAGCCTGAAGAAATCAGGGCTATGAGTTATTTCATATATACCTGACACCATTTTACTCCACGGGAAAATATGAACTCAATAAATTGACATCGCTCCCAATGTTTGGCTTCATAGCTCAATTGGTAGAGCATCGCACCGATATGGCGGAGAACACGGGTTCGAATCCCGTTGAAGCCCTTTTTCAGGCTTCTTCTTTCCATCAACATTGATGCCATTTCAGTGTTGATGTATTTCTTTCATTTCTCTCTTGGAGGTTGGTCGGTCGCCACTTTGATATGCTTTAATGTGACTGCGCGATGCAGTTAAGAGCTATATGTGCCATTCATCATTTGACTGAGTAACCGCGTAATGCATTTCCAGTCAAGACCCACATTTGACCCTTGCTCATGCACCCTAGAGTCTCCAGTAGCTCAGTGGTTAGAGCATCCGACTACATCACGGAGGATCGTGGGTTCAAATCCCATCGGGGGTTTGGGTTTTTTTCCGAGTTTCCTTTGATGCCATTTCAATTGCTCAAATTGGAAATTAACTGCGATGATCATTCTACACTTTCATCTACATGCGCAGTTCAAATATGAATTATTTCATATATACTTCACATTGATATAACTATTGAAAACATCCTCGATTTCAAATTTATGTAAAGTTAAAAACGAGTTCGGTAAAAATGTAAATGATTTTTTAAGTGTGAACGAACGCCCGCAAGGCTTCGGCCATTTAATTAAATGTTGACACGTTCTAGATTAACAAAGGAATGAGGGGTTCCTTTACTATTACTGTATTCAAAAACTTTCATAAACTTTCATATATACTTCACGTTGATATAACTATTGAAAACATCCTCGATTTCAAATTTATGTAAAGTTAAAAACGAGTTCGGTAAAAAGGTAAACGATTTTTTAGTGAGAACGAACGCCCGCAAGGCTTAGGCCATTTATTTAAATGTTGACAACTTCTAGGTTAACAAAGGAATGAGGGTCTTCTTTTCTATTACTGCCTTCAAAAACTTTCAAACGTCGAGGCGTATAGTTAGCTCTATATCGTTTTTGCTGCCTTCTGAGGCGCAGTTGTTTCAACGTTTCTCTGAACATGGGAATTCGAAAACTGTAAATGATAGGATTGATCATGGAACTGGCTAAATAGAAGATGCTGAAAACGTAAACAACAGATTGAGGTATACACTTAGAACACAAATAATGGATAAAATAACCAACAGTACTTGGGAAAAAACAGACAAGAGACACAGCTATTACAATAAACATAGTCCTGGAGAGTTTTGCTCTTCTCTTGCCCGGCCCCGGTCTGTTATGAGCCGTACTGATGGCGGGAACTCTGCAGTGAAGTCGTGTTCGTATTGCCAGATAAGACGCGCAGATTGTTATCAAAGCTACTACGATGATAGAGCACAAAACAACCATCTGATCAACGGGATCCACAATTTTGTAGTCAGCTAGTAAAGATAAAACACCTACAGATATTCCAGCCATCCACACAACAACGATACTGTAGATGTACCATCTGCTGCTTGCCACTCGATGGCGGAGCGGCCTCATCAAAGCATATGCACATTCTAACGAAATGAGTACCAGGAAAAACAGTGACGCAAAAAAGAAAGACGTTTGAAATGCTATTGTGATACTGATATGTCCAGTACTCGTGATGTTGGCATGAATCTGCTGTGGAACTACGAATATTCCAACCATTATAAACTGAGTGAATCCAACAAGAAGGTCTGTCACAGCTAAGTTTATAAGAAGAAAAGAAGTTCGTTTTAGTCTGTTACGGTGCTTGCAGAACACGAATATGGTGAAAATGTCACCAGCAAAAACGACAAAGGATTCAGCGACGGTGACGTAGGCAAATCCAACAGAAGCTGCATCAGACATGACAAATAGATAATACTCGTACCACACGAATCGATAATCAAAAGCTTTGATGTTTGTTCTGCCAGTTTGAATTCTTTTAAATGCCAAACCTTCTTTTTAGTCACTCAGATCCTTTCTGCATTGCAGGAGTGAATATTGATTTTGGTTGAACATGCATGATGGCAAATTTGACAACCATGAAAAAGGCTGAAAATGGACTGTCTTAAAATCATAAAACTGTTTGACTAAAGACCTGCTTCAACTGAACGAAAATTTAATAACTTTTTCTTATTTTGCTCTCAAACCATAATTTGCATTTAAACTAAACGTATATATTTGTGATATATTTATGAACATCCGTTTTAAAGACACCTGAAAATAAATATCATACCTTATACCGTCAGTGGAATTAAAAGTCACTCAAAACATACAATAGATTGCTTTCATTAGTTTACTTAACCGCAAAAAGTAATTTTCAAATACAGACATGCATTATAGTAAGATTATAAGATTATATATAGGGCAATCCTTGTTTACAATACTTGCGTCATTAGCATATGCGATTCAGTTTCTGATGGAGCTACAAAAAATCAGTTCTGAATATTGAAAGTTCATAGCACGATTAATTCTGCCAATGAATTTCAGCTCGATGTATTGAATTCTCAAAATTTTAAGTTTTTGAAAGACAATTTCTCCTTGAATATTACACGCAAGGAGCTAAAAATTTCACCACATACTAAATTTCACTAGCTCTTTAACTGTTTGGAGTCCATTCATATCTAACATGTTGCCTTCTGTACGCCAAGCCGTATGCTAATGAGAAAAAGGTAAACAATGACGTCATCATGAATCCCCGTATACGAATCTGCGAATTCTAACTATGATAGTAAACGTTTCAGAATCGATCAGAAATTTTAATTGGAACATCGACAATATTGCCGAAAACCAGAAAGCCAAAAAATTAAATGATTTATACAACATCTTACCAGAACCAACGCTTTTTGCGTATAAAGCATTTTTTTTAATTTATGGAATTTAGCATTTGAATTGTGTATATGTTGTGGTTTGAATTCATCTTTGGTTAAACATTTTCAAACCAGTTTGATTTTGATTTCCCCTTGTTTCAGATTCTGATAATGAATACGAGACAACGAGACAATGAAAAATAAAAATCAACCTGATCTGAAAAACCAATGATTAATTTAAACCACAACATACTTGCATGGTTATGGTTTTTGAAGCACATCTGAACTTTTTTTAATAAGAATTAATCAAGGTGTGCGTAGCTTGAACGGGATGTGACGTGACGTGACGTTAAAGTGGTACAGCTGTATGCTCGAAGTTTTCTTAGCCACGACACATTGTTGCGTTCGACGTTAGGAGAACGCAAGCGTAAAGTCGTGCCCTGCATTTTGATAGGAAAAATTAATTATGTTTCTCTGTTATGGACCACATTTGCTTGTTGCCACATGACGCTTCAAGTTTACTGGTATGCATTTTATTCACATTAAAATTATTGATTAAGTAAACTTTAAAGTTTTTCAGCATCATGAAAAGTCATTTAATTTTTCGCCTAGTAGGTGCCAGCCCTTTGTCAAACGATTTAATTAAAAAATGTTGTCTTCATATGTCCACTCTTTCTCAGGATATATAATTTAAAACAGGAGGTGGAGCGGAAGAGGTATTGAATAAGTTAGTATTACATTTGCTAAAGTTTTGCTCACACCAGCCCAACACACCAGCAAATTAAGTACGGATATAAATACGGCCGTACATACCTAGCCACCAAAACTAGCACAGCAGAAAATTAATTGTGATCGTCCAGTGAGTTTAGTCTTGTAACACCAAGGCGAACATCCACTATGCCCAAAATAGCTCCTTTTGAATATCTTTGTGTTATTATCGTTGAATCCGTGATGATTTTTATTGGCAACCTTTTCACCATATTCGTGTTCTGGAAGCACCGTAACAAGCTGAAGCGAACTTCCTTCCTAATTATAAACTTAGCTATCGCTGATCTACTTGTTGGATTCATCGAAGCGATCGCAGTCGGAATAGCTGCAATTCAACGTAATATCGGAACTACTGATATAGGTAGATATGCACATATTGCAACCGCATTATTTACAACGTCTTCTTTTGCGTCAGTTTTATTTCTCGTTTTCATTTCCCTGGAACGCGCATATGCTTTGATCTGGCCGCTACGCCATCGAGTGGCAAGCACCAAAGGCTACATCTACAGTGCGGTTTTTGTTTGGATATGTGGGATTTCGGTTGGTACAGTGTCTTTCCTAGCTAAAAAGGGCGTTTTGGATGTCGATCATTTCCATATTGCTGTCTGCTCTCTCGTTATTTTGCTTTTGATGATAATCTGTGCGTCTTACTTGACAATCCGAAGAAGACTCCACTGCAGATTTCCCGTGATCGATGCGGCTCATTGCAAACAGAATGGACCAAAGCAGAACAGAAAGCTCTCCAATACTCTGTTTATTGTAATAGTCGCGTCACTTGTCTGTTGGATTCCGAATATTATAAGTTTTTTCCTTGAATCTCTTTGTTCGAAATGTCTTCCTTCGTATCTGGATTATAGTTTTTATGTGTCAGTGTATTTAGCTAACTCTTTGGTCAATCCTATTATTTACAGTTTTAGAATACCTATGTTCAGAGAAGCGTTGAAACGGATGAAGCTAAGGAAGCTCTCAAAACGTTATAGAGTTAACTAGAGAACTTGAAACAATTAAAAACTGCAGAAACAGAAAGGAAGGCTTTATTTTGTTTGATGAAATGAAGCTGAATGTCTGTTATAGACTCTAGTGTCATTGAATAATAGCAACGTTCATGCGTACATGCGTTTTTACGTGAGAGGCGCGGTTGCCTAATGGTTAGTGCACTGGACTCTGGATCGGACTGTCCGGGTTCGAGCCTCGGCCGGGGCACTGCGTTGTGTTCTTGGGCAAGACACTACTCTCACAGTGCCTCTCTCCACCCAGGTGTATAAATGGGTACCGGCAAAATACTGCTGGGGGGTAACCCTGCGATGGACTAGTACCCCATCCAGGGGAGCAGAAAAACTCTCAGTCGCTTCATGCTATGGAAACCGGGCTATGGGCCACTGGGCTCGACGCAGACTTATTTGACATGCGTTGGTTTCCTTAAATGCTAGATTGTGGTGAGTTTTAGTTCTGACTTCTTTCCTATGCTAGGAATACAGCAGGCAATCTTGTACCTACGAAGACTTGACGAAACGAGCCACTCGCGAAAGTTCCGTTACAAGATCGATTTTGATTGGTTTTGAAGACAATAAGAATGGCCGGAGTAAAATACCATGTACGCTCATTGGGTCACTTGAAGGTTTTGAAAGGTAGGCTTTCGCACTTCAACGGGAAGTCCGATATTTTAGAACTTCAAATCAGATCTTCCCAGGGTCGCTCGTTTCCTGGGTACGAGGGTGTGCAGTCTGACCTGCGACCAGGCGTTCTCATGCATCTTTTGCAGCGGGAGGAAGTAAAACAAACAAATAAATAAATAAATAAATAGATATGTTTTTCCGCTTTCAATTAACTCTATTTTTCTGGAACCTATTCCAAACTTAGTGGACTAACAAAACTAAAGAATATCTCACATTAACAAGGGGCATGACTGTGTATGGAATTTTTGACAATAGAGAACACCTATTCTCCTTGAATTATTCACTTCTTATAGCCAAGTACACTATAAACAGTAGCTGCTTACAAGAAAAAAAGCTTTGTTTTAACAGATTCCTTTCTGTTCTAAATATCAACGTTCCAAAATTCAAGACGACATATAAATTTCTTTTGTAACCTTTTTTGTGCGTTAGATTTACTGTGTACGTTAAGATTACAAACTGTAACTCCTGTAGTTAAGCAAGTAAGTAAGTAAGAACTTTATTACCGTGTCAAAATCTCTAGCGTACAACGCTAACAAAACAACACTGTAAACTAAGTAGCTGCGTACATTTTTTTGTAAACTAGTTGTATTTCTTTTTTTTTCTTTTGTAATTTGCTAACAATAAAATAAGTAAATAATTAAAAAATAAAAAAAATAAAAAAATAAGAACTCCTGATCGCAGGTTAAATCAAGTCGATCAACGACTACTGTCTGATGCTCTACTTTGAGATCGTTTTACTGGCCTTGCATTATGATTGTGTTTGCGTTCCTTCTTTAGTCACCCAAGTGGATTCCAGATGAGGGCCTGCATAGCGAGTGATTTTTGTTTACAAATTACAATTCATTAATCCCGGAGTTGCAATCGATAAAATAGATCGATAAATCGATGTTAATCGATAAAATTAAGTTGTTATCGATTTTATTGATCAATTGATTTTCGATGCTCACAACTTGTCTCAGTATAAACTTGATCGATTTGATCAACTTTAACGATCGGTAAAAATTGCCATCTTGTCTTTCCGAACGCGCCAATACAAAACGTACACAGCGCATAATGTTAAATAATCTCAGTCACGGATGACACAGTTTGAAAACAGTTTAAAGTAACAATCCTTCTCAATCTTCCTCGTTCAAAGCCATCCTTGATTCTTCCTAGTTCATTGGTGCATCTTTGGTGTTTTTCTGCCTTAGTAAACTACTATTTCAAGGTTTCCTTTGATCTGAAGGCAATTTTATACGCTGCCAAAGTTGACTTTGTTCACGGTGACTGTGCTCCTTTAAGTTCTATGGGATTCTACTGGTTTCCGTTACCTTCTTTTCCACCTGACAAAGCTGGATACAGTGACATTTACAACAACGAGAACAACAGTGGAGCTGAAACTTACCATATCTTTTTTCCTAACATTTGTACTGTAAGAAGCATACATGTTGTTGGGAATTGGGTAGTTTACCAGGCATTTAAAAAATCACCGAGGTCTCTCTTTGGTCAAATGAAAATTCAGTGACAAAGACAGACTAATGTTGCAAAACTCTCGAAGATACAAAATGGAAAATTTCAAATAAACGCTCTTTGTATTTATGATGCACAGAAAATTTCTGACAACACCTCACCATCCTTTTGCCCCAGTCCTTTGTCCTCAGTCCTTCCTTTCCGATGTGCACACGTTTTTCCAAAAATGTTTTAAGTCGTGTAGTTAACTCTATATCGATTTGATGCTTGCAGAGCTTCATTAGTTTAAATGTTTCTCTGAACATTGGAATACTTAAGCTGTAAATGATAGGATTTATCAAGGAATTGGCCAAACGAAACATGTTGGAAATATAATTAAAAGAAGTTTTGGAACACAAGTGGAACAAAGAAAATATGCGCAGAAAACTATGGTACTTGGACTGAAAGAGAAGCCGTAATAACAAACAGAGTCCTGGAGAATTTTGCGTTCTGCTGTGATCCGTTTTGTCTGTTTTGTGCGGCATCAATGGAAAGAACTCCTCGCTTGAGTCGTTCTCGGATTGCCAGATAAGGTACGCAAACCATGATCAAACACAAAGTCATTAAGTCATGGCATCCGCTTGGCCGGCTGTATTGCATTTGTACTTACTGTTTTAATATATACATATATACTTACTGTTTTAATATAAGAGAGTCAAATAATAACTTCCTATCAGAAGAAATAGATCATGCAGCTTCCAATAGTATTGAAAACTCCAGGTTATTAATATTATTGAGATCAAATTATTTTTTGTGCCCTTTGTTCCAATTTATATGCACATCCTCCAAACATTAAGTGCTCATAAGATGATATCGCAGTTTTTTGCAAGTATCTGTAATGCGAGTATTGTAAGAAATTCCATTATAAGAAGTATTTGTGTTAATAAATAAATAAACGGAAAAATATGAGTTGGGCAAGCTTCACAGCAAGTCTTCTTTTTTTCTTTCTTGAGCTCTTAATTGAGGGGGGGGGGGGGGGGGTTATATACTTAAACTGGAAAGAAAAAGTATATTGGATGTATGTCTCCATACCCGCAATCGCTAACTCCAAGACTTGTGACGGCTGTACATACTATGTGTGAGAAACAGAATTGATTTTTTAATTTTATTCAGCCATTACTCCCCTATTGTTTAAGAAATGCATTAAAAAATTACCTAAGTTTTGAAAACTATTTATTAAAGTTTGTTCACCATGGAAATACAGCTCAAATTAGACTATTCTTTGGTGCATAGCTTTCAAGATGGTCAGTGCTGTGGTAAAACATGGTCAACGTAAGTCTTTCACATTCCATATAGCGCATTCTAAAATTAAATTATGCAAATAATCTAAATCTTTACAGCTAACAACTTGAATTTAGAATTGCAGCTTTTTCAACTAATATTAACAAAAATCAAGGTCTATAGTGAACTCTATATTGTTTTGACCTCTTTCTGGACTTTATTTGATTTAGGGTTTCTCTGAACATGGCAATTCTAAAACTGTAAATGATCGGATTCACAAGAGAATTGCCCACATGCAAAATGGATGAAATATGGAGTAGAAGAACAGGCATACATCTGGAACACATAAAATGAATGCAATAAACCACAGCTCCGGGAGACCAAAGGAGAAGAGAGGCAGCTATCACAGCAAACAAAGTCCTGGAAAGTTTCTTGCTTCGATTGAGGACAGTTTCTTGGTTACGAGCCGCACCAAGAGCAGGAACTTTGCAGTTGAGCTTTGTTCGGATTGCCAGAAAAGACACGCAGATCATTGTCAAAGCAAGAATGATGATGGCGCAGTAAGCAACCATCCAATAGGCCAAATTTAGGACTTCGTATGCAGCTAGCAAGGACAATCCAAAAACACAAATTCCTGACATCCACACACAAACAACACCGTAAATATAACCTTTGGAGCTCGCCACATGATGGTGCAACGGCCAAATCAAGGCATATACACGTTCCAGAGAAATAAGCACGAGGAAAAATACAGACGCCAGAGAAAATGCTGTTTGAAATATGAAGGAAATATGGCCATTAATAGTGCTGGTGGTGTCTGATTCTAGAATATGCCGAGGAATTTTATACGTTCCAATCACTAATGGTTCTGTAAATCCAACAAGTAGATCGGCAACAGCCAAGTTTATAAGAAGAAGAGAAGTTCGTTTGAGTCTGTTTCGGTGCTTCAAAAACACGAATATGGTGAAAATGTTGCCAGCAATAATGATCACAGACTCAAATACAGCTGCAAAGCTGATTACAATTGCAACTGAATTGGGCATAGCGACTTCACGTAGTCAGGTATTCCCTTACAGTAACCAGCCACTATACTAAAGACGTTTCTGTTCTACCACAGTGTGTTGAGTTTTGCTGCGTCTTGGTGCGGAATTATATTGCTTTCGCAGCGGTCAGCTGTGGCTGCCCGCGGTGACTGCTGATTAACGCATGTATTAGTTAGCGCTGATGCTGTCTTACAACAGGATCAAATAAAACTTCACATCGATCAGAAGAAAAATTTAATAGGATTGCGAGCTGTCATCATGTGTTAATCAACATCTAACGAAACATTTGTGCCTACTGCATGATCATTTCCTGTGGACGACAATCGCGAGTTTAATAAACATTTGAAAATGAGCATATAAAGATCCAAACATTTTGTATTGACAAAATGGCAAATTTTCTTTGATAAGTCTATTTCGCATTTGATTCTGGACGTTTTATCAATGCAAAAAAACATTCTTAGTGAAGCTTAAGTCAAACAATAAGTCCAGTGACTTTTACAGTAGATCAAATCATTTGGTCCTCTGTATTGCTATTGACACAATTTTGAAATTAATACTTTCCCTTTAACCCTATTCAGACCAGGCTTATTCCTCTCAGGGAGGGGGGGAGGGGTGGTTTCCGCCCCTCCTTATCTTTAAGAATATATCAGCAATGATTATGAACGTCCAAAAATCTATCTTTTGAGATAGGTCACGTGGGATGATGACGTCACACCACGAGGTAATTTGGTCATCACGTCCAAACAATCCCATTTTGGTTCCGCCATCTTGGAGTTCTTGATTTTTGCAAAACGTCACAATACCCCCAAAACTACCTACAGGTACTTAAAATGAACAAAATATTGCTAAAGAGTTCGAAACATGTAAAAAACTACATTAAAAATAATTTTGGTTAATAAAAACATGAAAATTCCAAATTAGACAAAACACGCAGGCCAGTAAACGATTGCCGTGGCAACGTCAGGTTCCTGACAGAATAACCTGTCATACCAAACTTTTGCCAGATAAAGTTTATGCAAAGTCGCAAAATTTCACAGCTTTTGGTTAAATGTGGAAAAATGTTATAGACGTTCAAAGTCAGCGCGGACACTCTCCATCTAACATGAGTAAACTTTGTAGAAAAAATGAACTGCCCCAGACTGAAGTTTTGGTCTCTTATTTTGTTATTTTCGTGGATTCGCATTTGGCTACCAATGCAAGCGACTACCAAGTGGCAATAAATCGTAGCAATCACCTGCAGTCATGGCCCCCGCTTGGCCGGCTGTATTGCATATGCACTTGTTAGTGCTGATGCTGTTTTAATATAAGAGAGTCAAATAATAACTTCCTATGAGACGAATAGATCATGCAGCTTCCAATATCATTGAAAACTCCAAGTTTTTAATTAAGATGAAATTAATTTTTGTGCCCTTTGTTCCAATTTATATGCTCAGACTCCAAACATAAAGTACTCATAAGATCTTATCTCAGTTTTATGTCAAGCTTAGTGATGTATGCGTAGTGATGGATGTATCTGTAATGTAAGTATTGCAAGAAATTTCATTATAAGCAGTATTTGTCTTGTAAAATAAATACATGAATGGAAAAAATAAGAAAATTCACATCAAGTTTTCTTTTGTTCTTTCTCTTTATATGGTAGCTGACAATATTTTAAGGTTATATGCTTAATTGGAAAGAAAAAGTGTATTGGATGCATATCGCCATCCCAACAGCAACCTCCATAATTGTGACGCTGTACATAATATGTGTGAGAAACAGAATGGGTTTTTTTGTTTTAATCAGCCATTAATCCCCTATTGTTTAAGAAATGTGTTGAAAAATGACTAAAAATTTGATAAAGATTTTTGTTTATTAAAATTTGTTCATCATGGAAATACAGCTGAAATTAGACTATTCTTTGGTGCAGAGTTTTCAAGAGCCAGTGGTGTGGGAAAACATGGTCAGCGTTCAAGTCTTACACATTCCATATAGAATTAAATTACACAAACAATCTAACAAACTTTACAGCCGTAACAACTTTAATTTACAATTGCCGCTTTTTCATCTATTATTTATCAAGGCCTATAGTGAAGTCTATATTGTTTTGACCTCTTTCTGGGCTTCATTTGATTTAGGGTTTCTCTGAACATGGCAATTCTAAAACTGTAAATGATCGGATTCACAAGAGAATTGCCCACATGCAAAATGGCTGAAATATGACGCAGAAGATCAGGGATCATACGTCTGGAACACATAAAATGAATACAATAAACCACAGTTCCGGGAGACCAAAGGAGAAGAGAGGCAGCTATCACAGCACACAAAGCCCTGGAAAGTTTCTTGCTTCGACTGAGGACAGTTTCTTTGTTACGAGCCGCACCAAGAGCAGGAACTTTGCAGATGAGCTTTGTTCGGATTGTCAGACAAGACACGCAGATCGTTGTCAAAGAAAGAGTGATGATGGCGAAGTAAGCAACCATCCAATAGGCCAAATTTAGGACATCGTATGCAGCTAGCAAGGACAAACCAAAAACACAATTTTCAGACATCCACACACAAACAACACCGTAACTATAACCTTTGGAGCTCGCCACTCGATGGCGCAGCGGCCAAATCAAGGCATATACACGTTCCAGAGAAATAAGCAAGAGAGAAAGTACTGACGCGGACGAAAACGTTGCAAAAAATGCCGTTGAATTCTGTGGGAAACCAATGGTTTGGGCGCCCTCATTTTGTGGAATTACAACCGTTCCAAATACGATGGTTTTCACGAATCCAACAAGTAGATCAGCAACAGCCAAGTTTATAAGAAGAAAGGAAGTTCGCTTCAGCTTGTTACGGTGCTTCCAAAACACGAATACGGTAAAAATGTTTCCAATAAATTAACAATGATTAAGGATTCAACAATGATAACATACAGAATTACAACAGCAGCTATACTGCCCATAGTGGATCGATGTTCTTCTTGGTGTTACAATTATCACTTACACGGTCACGGTCACGAGAATTTGTTTGCTGTGCTTGCTTTGGTGACTCGGTAGTTATCCAACAGTAGTTGTCTATAGAACGTCAGGACGGCAAAGAACTTTTCATGCCAGTTTTGGTTGGAACACCACTAACAGACCTTTTCATTTTGTTATTCTTTGTGTTCATGCTGATCTGCCCGTCAAGTCTCGTCAGCAAGTACAAAGAAAAAAAAAAGAACTTGAACTCAGAAATGAGGTTTGGCGGGCAATAAACATAAACATAAAAAATAATAAACAGCACGAGATAGGTCTATAGCGAAGATGTCAGTGACGTCAACCATTGTTATTAATGTACCAACCAGAAAACTATTGGATGGTGAAACAAATAGCTCTTTTGTTTAACCTGTTGGTAATTTAAATAACAAAAACAATGTTTGACGCAACGTATTTGAAATAATCCACATATTAACTGCTGATGTAGATGAAAGTGACAAATGATCATCTCAGTAAATTTCAAATGTAAGCAATTGGAATAAAGAAACGTGAAAAAATAATTGAAAAGCCCTGATTTTTTTCAGGTTTCTTTATTCCAACTGCTTAAATTTGAAATTTACTGTCATGATCATTTCTCACCTTCACAAACAATGTTTGTTAACAAACATCTTCCCTATTCGGATATCAGAAAGACTCGGTTATGTAACTAGGTTCCTCGACCAGATCACCTGTACGTTCCATTCCATCCGTTTAAAATGTCCTTTATACATTAGTTCTTAGTCGGAGACCCATAAATATGTTACCCCCATTAAATAAGAAGCTCTTAGAGCTTATAACCGCGCTCTAAAAATTGAGGGACTTTCTGTTCAAAAAATTAAAAATTATCTGCTTTTTCCTCGAAAAACACTCGGCAAGCTATGATCGTGTATATCCGTGACATTTGAACTGCGCGTAGGAAATGACTTCAAGTTTCACCGGGTAGACATCTATTTAGACTTATCGATCGTTTAGGAATGTTACGATCTCTACAAATTCCGTTAGTACCAACGTGATGGTACTTATTTAGTTTTCGGAGCAGAATGGAAATTCAGTTGTCAGCCAAATGCTTGAATTACACGAAGGAGAAACATAGATTAATTTGACAATAGAAGCTCGAGAAATGAAAAGGAAATTAGACGTAATGGTTTTATTTTGGAACAGCGCCTTGGACATTCAGTAGTTGTGCCGAACACTTGAATTATGTGAATGGAAAACAGTTCAATCTGACTGTAAAATTTTGCGAACTACAGAGTAAATTTTCTGATCTAAGTCGAGACCCGGTGGTAATATTTTTTTGCAAGGTAGACAAACTTCGAAAATTACGCAGTGTCCTTATTTATTTGAGTTCCATGTTGAAACACGTTTAATTCCTGTCTTCACAGCAAGAATACGTAGCACTGTAGCTCGCTCCAAAGCAAGCACTCAAATACACGAACACAGATTATATAAATAATAAAGAGCTGGATATAAGGATTCCATCGGTAGATGAATTTTAATCTTGGGGAAAATCCCACGCCACTTTCGGCTGCCCGAGCTGTCAAATTTTGTCTCATTGTTCCGCATGACTAATTTTAAACACGAAATGCGACTTTTAACGAAGGTTGCTTCTCAAAAAATACGGATAAAATCCAAAAACATACTATTCGAAAGATATTTAGAAGCGTAGTACAGATGTTATATCTGTCTGTTTACAAAATTTGCCACGAAAATCCCGGTAAACGTTTTTGCATATTTATTACGAAAGTGTCTTGAAAATATTTAGCTAGCACTTCTGTGGTGAAACTGCAGCACACACGTCTTTCAAGCTAATACTTCGAAAAGTATTTTAATTATTTTTGGTACGATATGTTCGCCAATAACGTGACGTCAGTTGAACTACACCTTTTGCTGTTCATTTCCAGAAAATATCCATTCATTTGTGTCCAAATTTGTTTCATTATGGCCAATATACTCTCATTAAACACCAATATGACCTTCATTAGCGCGTAAGGAACGTTCAAGAACTACATTTGCATATCTATTAATATTCAAAATCATCAATAGATAAACAATACCTTCCTTTGACATTCATTGACTGTAAATGTATTTTCATTTTTGGAAAAATAAAATTCGTTGTCACGAATCGACAATCATTTACACTTTTGGACAATCCTTTTTCAACAAACGACTTTCAATAACACAATTTGCATGAGAACTCACAATCAATTCTCCACTTGCACAAATCCCATAATACACCTCTTTTACCCCCCAAAATTTTGCACAATCATTGTTTGCAATTTCTCCTGGGACATGAAGATGTCCCAAGGGAAATCTAAAACAATGCCTATGCAAATTTTTTTGGGGGGTAGAAGCGGTGTACTATGGGATTGTGCAAGTAGAGAATTGCATTATTATGCAACCATATCCACGAAGGTAACAATCGATTGACTGGCTTTCCATTCCTTGCTCGGTTGATTTCAGCCCGGGCTGAAATTAAGCCCGGGGCCAAACCTTCTCCATGTAATCTTTACGGTTCATTTTTAGAGGATGTCTTTCATATATGTACTGCGGATGTAGATGAGATTGAAAAATGCTCATCGCAGTGAATTGGAATAAAGAAGCCTGAAAAAATCAGTGGTTTTAGCCCTGGTTTCATTTTTTATTTTTCCTCTTGTTCCGGATGTATAAGTCATCCTTAGCGTGACTGCTGGCCTAAAACACTACAGCTACCAAATTACAATGAGTGTAGCAATCACCTGCAGCCATGTCCTCCGAATGGGCGGCTGTATTGCAAATGTACTTGTCAGGGCTGATGCTTTTTTAATAAAATGGAATTAAATAATAATCCTACGAAACAGATCATAAGCTTCCAAACGTAATACGAGTTTTAAATTAATTTTATGTCTTATCATGTCCAATTTCTATAATAAACATGCTCCTGCAATCAAAAATTATGTTAATAAGATCTTATCTCAACAATGTTTCGAAGGTTTTCTTAATTACAATTTGGTGAGCTAAGTGATATGTATTTTATAAGTGATCAATGAAAGAAATAAATCAACATTGAAATGACATCAACGGAAACTCTGCAAAAATCCGAGCACCATCTGGGGGATTTTTTCGAGCTTCCGTTAATGCCATTTCAATGTTGATTTATTTTATAAGTGTATGTAAATAAAGTATTGTAAGAAATTTTATTATAAGCGGTATTTTATTAATGAATAAAAAACTTATATCAACGAGCTCCAAAGAAGATTTCCTCTTGTTATTTCTTGAGTTTCTCTATATTACGACTGCCAACATTTTGAGATTATATACTTAAATAAACCAGAAAGAAGTATATTGCCAATAACTAACTGCCGGGAAGACTTTTACCTGTCAATTCACGCACTTAGTGCAAACAAGGACGATTAAAATATGGTTTACCCACCTCAAAGAGTTTTCAATATGGCGTAGTAAAACATCATCAGTGCTTGAGTCTTACTGATGACACATACCATATAGCCTAGACTAGAACACGGTGTACAAATAATTAAACAACCTTTATAGTTCGACAACTTAAATTTAGAATTGCGGCTTTTTCAAGTACTTTTTAACGACAATCAAGATCTGTAGTTAATTATATATTGTTTTGACCTCTTTTTGGGCTTCATTCGATTCAGGGTTTCTCTGAACATGGCAATTCTAAAACTGTAAATGATCGGATTAACAAGAGAATTTCCCACATGCAGCATGGTTGAAATGTGAAGCAAAATGCCAGGGACGCATCTGGGACACAGAGAATGGGTGTAATAAACGACCATACCGGGAAACCAAAGAAGAAGAGACGCTGCTATCACAACAAACAAAGTTCTGGAAAGTTTCTTGCCTCGATTGTTTAGAGTTTCTTCGTTATGGGTTTCACCAAGAGCAGGAACTCTGCAATTAAGCTTTCTTCGGATTGCCAGATAAGACACGCAGATCATCGCCAAAGCAAGAACGATGATGAAACAAGAACAAGCCATCCAATGTGCTAAATTTAAGATTTCGTATGCAGCTAGCAAGGAAAATGCACCCACAGATATTCCAGCCATCCACACACCAAGGACACTGTAAATATAACCTTTTCTGCTCGCCACTCGATGACGGAGAGGCCAAATCAAAGCATAAACACGTTCCAGAGAAATGAGAACGAGGAAAAGTATTGACGCGAATGAAAACGTTGCAAAAAATGCGGTTGAAATCTGCGCGAAACCAATGCTTTTGGCTCCCTCATTTTGTGGAATTGCAACCGTTCCAATTACGATCGGTTCCATGAATCCAACAAGTAGATCAGCAACAGCCAAGTTTATAAGAAGAAAGGAAGTTCGCTTCAGCTTGGCACGGTGCTTCCAAAACACGAATATGGTGAAAATGTTTCCAATAATAATGATTGATGATTCAACAATGATAACATACAGAATTACAACAGCAGCTATACTGCCCATAGCGGATCGATGTTCTTCTTGGTGTTATAAATCTTACTTAGACGGTCACAATAATTTGTTTGCTGTGCTAGTTTTGGTGACTCGGTAGTTATCTAACAGCAGTTGATTTTCCATCACCGAGCCTCAAAAAAAGAATTATTTTGCCATATCCATGTTTAATTGTACGTCAGGAAGGCAAAGAACTTTTCATGCCAGTGTTCTTGGAACACCACTAAGAGACCTTTTCATTTTGTTATTCTTTTGTGTTCATGCTAAGCCTTGTCAGTATGTACAAAGAACAAATGAACTTGAACTCAGAAATGAAGTTTGGCGGGCAATAAACATAAGCATAAAAGAATAAAAAGGGGCTAAGATATCGGTGACGTCAACCATTGTTATTAATGAACCAACCAGAAAACTATTGGCTGGTGAAACAAAGAGCTCTTTTGTTTAACTTGTCGGTAATTTAAATAACAAAAACAATGTTTGTTTGAAACATCTCCCTATTCGGATATCAGAAACACTTGGTCAAGTAACTAATTTCAAGATCACCTGTACGTTCATGAAGAGGAACTCCCCAATGGATCATTTCGACGTTCAGCATATTAATTATAAAATGTCCTTTTTACATTAATTCTTAGTCGGAGGCCCATAATGAAACTACCGGTAATGTATGTTGCCCTCATTAAATAAAATCTTATTATCATAATAGTGCTCCATTATTTTGTTGGAGTGTTGGACTCGTGTGGGCAATGCTAGCAAACATATTATTAACATAAAATAAGAGGTAAAATAAATAAGCATCTGGAGTACTTTTATACTGGAGGATAATGCCCTTGGCTGAAAGATTGTTTTCAACATTTCATCATTATTTACTAAATATCTCTTCCGCTCTCACCTTTTAAATTAAATTAAATTCTGACAAGGAGTCAATATATGAAGAAAAGAAATTTTAAATAAATCGTTTGGTCTCACTGAGTATAGTTCAGGCAATCAGGATTCAGTCTCCAACCGTCAAGAAGATCATTATTGGAGTCGGTGTTAATAAATTAAAGAAAACAAATTTTAATTTAAACTATCTTTTGACAAAAGACTGGCACCTGCTAACCGAAAATTGAAATGGCTTTTCATATTGCTCTGAAACTTAAGTGGATGTCACTAAAAGCCGTCTATCGAATTTCGTGTTTTATTTTAGGTTGTAAGTAAATGCAACGGCTTTAGTTTTTGGGACCACGTTACTGATATGAATTTTTAAGAGCTCAAAATAGTCAAAGCTGCAAAAGGCCAAATTTTGCGAGCCTGGCTAGAACGAAAAATTGGATAAGTTGACGAGCTCAGGGCTAAAAATATCCCAAATTCAGCAGAAAGTATTATTATTTCCGAGTTAGACAGACTTTCAATGATTGAAAACATAATTAATTTTCGTATGTTCTAATTTACAGATTCATGAAAATTTATTTATTAGCGACGGTTAGACTTCCTGTTGTAAACAGCGCTTAGCTTCGGCGTTGATTATAACAATATTCTCTTTCTTGCTTTCCATGGTTACATGAAAACTGTTGGCAGTACATACAAAGTTGACTAAAAGTGTAGTCATGCAGATTAAAAAAAGCTGGCCAAAACAGTGTAATTAATTATACGCTAATGCATGTTCAACCCTGGCCTACCACGCATGCGTTATTAGGGGATCGAGTGGGAGACTAGTTCAACCCTTATTATTAATAAAATTGTTTTATGAATAAGTTTTTCCAATACACCTTATTCCAAAATTGCTGGTATTCAAAGAATATTTTATATTTTAACAAGGCAACAAGGGCCAATTTGTACGTGCATAAATCAGCGGCCATTTTGGAATAAAGTGTATGATTTTGTTATAGAATTGTTTTGAGGTAACCGAAAACGTCTTCCACAATAGCACAAGGTCAGTTAAAATAATATTGTTTTCTGTTATGCTGCTTACTAGCAAGACCTAGCAATAATTGTTATTTGAGGGTGGATTTTGCTGTGACCATGTCAAAAGCACTGGAAAAGATATTGTCGTTCCGGATCCACCGAATTACTGCATGATCGGTTGTCAAACGCAAATAGAACTAGAAAGCATCAATCTCTCAAAGTTTGTCAGGTTTGCCACTTAGTTATCTTTTTGTGGACGCAGACGGTTTTCGGTCACACGATAAGGCGGCCAATACAATACAAAATTGTTGCGCAAAATTTGCATAAAACATAGAGTGTAGTTCCCAAAGGAGAGAAAGTCTATTGTTCTAGTCCACCAACATGGCCACCGTGACGTCCCGTGAAAACGATCTACAAGTTCGACGGCGATTTCTTCGATCGAAACCTCAGCTCGCGAGAACTGAAATTGCGAAATCAGCCGGTGGAAAAATGCTAATACGGTCCTTGTAAAAAGTCGGAAACGGTCGCCGGTGAGCCGAGAAGCCATGTAAATAATGACACCTAACTGTTTTATTGACGTTTGTTAAAAAAGCCCTTTTCCTTTTTCCTATATACCTCTTTCGTACTAATTGTCGCGCGTAACTAATTTCGCGAAGTCGAATTTCGCGAGTATTAATTTTCGCGATTGAAAGCAAAACTGTTGTCACAAATCTTTTGTTCGCGCGCATTAAGTATCACGAAGTCTTTAAAGTCGTAAAAATCGTGAAAATAAGTATTAAAGATTAAGCCTGGAATAAGCCTGGTAAGAGATTTACTGCTCTTTCTTGCAGCGAAAACAACATCGGAAATATTTACCCCAGGGGCAGGCTGTCGTAGGAGTGTCATTTGCAGAACCAATACAGAATTTTTTCGAGATTACAAAAGGGACACGGGTTTTAAGATACCAATTTCATGTTTGGGAAATGTTAGTTTTTATACCAATTTTTTTAGTTAAAAAGCTACTGCAAATTAGTTACTGAGATGGCATCTTATTATCACAGATAACTGCGGCAGCTGTGTACAAGAGAAGCAATTTCAATATTGATCATACGGTAGGCACGCATGTTTATTCAGATGTTGGCACTCGCAACATTATTGGCAGTTGTAGGTTTAATATATATATTTATTTTTTTGGTGAAGTGAATTCAGAGGCTCTTACAGGATGTACAAACAAGCCAGAGTTGACGGTAACGATTGATTGTTGTTTCGTGATAATTTTATAGTATTCACATGCAGACTGAATCTCAAATCACTATACGAAAGAACCGGATAAATACTGCCATTAAGTATCAGAAATTTTCAAAGGAATGGCACCAAACTGAACTAGTATCACTATGCCTAATAAACCTACTATTGTAATCATGTTTGCTGCCGTATTTGAGACCCTGGCCATTATTGGTGGCAACCTTTTCACCATACTCGTGTTCTGGAAGCACCGTAACAAGCTGAAGCGAACTTCCTTACTTCTCATAAACTTAGCTGTTTCGGATCTGCTTGTTGGGATCACAGAACCAGTAGTGTTAGGAGCTTTTGATATACCTCGGCATCTTGAAGATCCAAGGGCTAACAGAACCACTACTGGCAATATCTTAACTTCGCTGCAAACTAGCTTTTCTTTCGCGTCAGTTTTTTTTTTCTTGTGTGCATTGCATTAGAGCGCGTATACGCTTTAATTTGGCCTCTCCAACATCGAGTGGCAGACATCAAAGGTTACATCTATGGTGTTACATTTGCTTGGATAGCTGGAACATCGGTAGGGGCTTTGACTTTGCTAGCTGTATGCGGCATATTGGATTTCGCACATTGGACAGTTGCATTTGGCTGCATCATTGCTTTATGTTCAATCATTGTTTGCGTGTCTTATCTGGCAATACGAACAAGACTTCACCTCAGAGTTCCTGCCATTGATGCAGTTCATAAAAGACAAAATAGACCGCAGCAAGAGGCAAAATTATCCAGGTCTTTGTTTGTTGTAATAACCGCATATTTTATCTTTTGGTTTCCAATCATCATAGCTTATTATACTTATTATTTTTGTTCTGGCTTTGTTCCATCACTCCTGTTTGAAATTTTCAACATGGTTCGCCTGACCAATTCTATTGTCAATCCTGTTATTTATAGTTTTAGAATTCCCATGTTCAGAGAAACATTTAAACGGATGAAACCCTGCAAGCAGTCAAA
Organism: Blastomussa wellsi; assembly: GCA_947652115.1. Taxonomy (NCBI): domain Eukaryota; kingdom Metazoa; phylum Cnidaria; class Anthozoa; order Scleractinia; family Plerogyridae; genus Blastomussa; species Blastomussa wellsi. The sequence goes on along the minus strand of OX393566.1, from coordinate 22,961,557 downwards.
GGAGTGCAAAGTCAATTATCATACCTTGATATATTTGGTAAGACTGGCACAAAGAACAACAGAATGGAAGATTGAACTTATCTTTGCTGTAACGGATGGCACGTTGCCATAAATCTTCAGTGGCAGGAAAAGAAAAGCCATTTTAATTTTGCTGGCAAATGTCAAGTATGAAATGTGTAATTGTGAGTGGGAGAGCCTCTCATTATTATTTTGAGTTTTTTTTTTCAGTGAAAGCCTGGCAAACGTTTTTTGGTAAGTATGCAAATCACCCATCCTCGGAGACTCAGCAACAGTCAATTGGGGCGAAAGAAAGTCTAAATGGGTGAAAAAAATTGCCAGTTTAGACTTTCTTTCGCCCCAACTGACTGCCTCTGGGTATCCGAGGATGCGAATCACGTGGACTGCATGCCGTTTTCCTTTATTTGTCTCCCGTTTTGGCCGATTTAGTCAAAAGAACCTTGAATCATTCTTCACAGGTATTTTATGTGGAAAGTGTTGTATTGCCAAACTTCAACCAGATCAACCGGTTTTGATGGCTTGGTTTTGGAAGAAAAGACAAACTTCGGCCCAACCTGTGATAAAGTAAATGTTTCTGCTGTCCGATTATAAGTTTTGTCTTTGTCTCCCTCGTCAGTAAACAGCGTTTGACACAATTATGTTTACGGGATTGCTTCGGCCCACCTTTTTTGACGGAGTTTCTCACGATTTCTGGTCAGAATTAGCTTATAAGCTAAATTTAAAGTGCTACACCTTGCTTTTTGAAGAGAATCGTGCAGCGCTTCATGGGAGATCAAAAATGCCGTTTTTCGTTTTCAAATATCTGTAGTAGTTCCAGAGATATTGCAAATTAGGAGACTGATGACGTCATCTACTCAACCAATTTTATATCAAGCAAAAAAATAGGGCTATCTCGGTCAGGTTTCTACAGAGACAGTTGAAATTTGGCACAATAATAGTTCTTCAGGTGACACACCTGATTGTAACTTAATCTTGTTTCCATAGCAACACACTCTTTTCCAGTCCCCTCGAATCTGTATTCAGTATTTGATTGATTTTTAGCCCAGAAAAATTAAACCAGGCCAAAGAACCCAAAGATCCGGAGTCACTGAGAAATATCGAAATTTACGGCCACAAATGGCCAGAATAGTCTTTAACATTGGGGAGGTCTGGGACCCAGCATGTTGCCATGGTACCATAATTGTTAATCGCATATTGCACAACTCACCTAGTAGAGTCATGATGCAAAGAATCAACCATTTCTGATACAAACTGGGTGAGATATTTTACTTCATTTATTTGATTAAAATTTGGTTGAGTCTATGACGTCATAAATTAGCTAATTTGCATATTTTAAAAACGTGAATATCTCTGTAACGAAAAAAGATATTTGAAAAAGTAAGCGGCGATTTTCTTTTCATGCAGACTACTGTTTAATGCTTTAATATGGCTTAGTTTGGAGACATCCAAATTTCATCATAGTAACACTTTAAGATGATTTCCGCAGAACATTCGAGCAATAATGGCAAAAATAAAGTTACCAAAAAAATCTCAAAGCATGGTAATATTTTAACTAAAGGTAAGAAGATCTTATCTATACTTAAGCTCTCAAGCTGACCCCGCGAGAGAAAATTGAACTTGAAGTTTTCCATATTTCAATTAAAAGGGACCTTTCGAGTTAGTTGAAAACACAATAACACACGCTTTGAGCATTTACGAGGTTTGACATTAAATTTCTCGAGAATGCGTGGGGATTTAATCGCGTGGTCACCTAGAGAAATGAATTACAGTGAGATGTTTAAATAGTATTCAAAAAGTTACCGTGTTGTGAGTGGACATTTGGTAAATAATTGTTTCAATTATTGCTCGAACTTTGAGCGGAATCCGTCTTAAACTTCTAACGCCTCGTCAATACTGAAATCATTTCTTAATCACTAATTTCAAGGTTATAACATCAAGTGAATTCAGAACAGAAGGACGAGGCAAAATATGTTAGCACTGATTTCATATGAGATGCAGTGGGAAAACTTGAAAACGTCGGCCCGACTTTTTGAAGTTGGCATCAATTTCGATCTTGGCCACCCGCCCACAAAAACATCTATAAACAGTTTCTATACATCACGATAGTCTTTCACGGGATTTTTTTATCATTATCATGCAGCTTCTATTAACGTCGGAGGCAGCATGACAGAGTGGTTAGAGTGGTGGACTTGAAATCCGTAAGTCGCGGGTTCAAGTCCCGTTCTGACCACTAGCTGGTGTTGTTCTCGGTAGCCCCGAGTTCAACTCTTCGGCTTCGTTTGAAAAGAGCCAACTGGTCTGCCTCCTGCCAGTTGGGATTCTTAATCTTGTTATGTTTATTTACAAAATGTGTTTGTTTTCATTGACCCTGAAAAGCCCAATGGGGAATGGTCAATTAAGTAATTATTAACTAAAAAGCGTCCCTTGGATTTTCGATGTGCTAAAAATAGCGTGATACTGCCTCTACCACATAATTCCCAGGCCGTGAGAAAGCCAAAAACTTCGGAGGTTTTCGTACCATCCGATCGTAACTTCACAACTATAAAATTAGCGACGGTTCGCTCCGAGTGCGCCATTTCCGAAGATTTCTGGGAGCGAATGAAATTGCAGGTTCCGAAGAGGTGCGTGGCTTCTGTCCGACAACCGCACAAGCTGACCGCGTATTTATAATTCAAAATGGCCGCCTGGCTGGAGGGAATCAGTTGGAACATTTTAAAAATATAACAGCTTGATAAATCTTGGCTTGATAGCAAGTTACCTTCAGGAAACATCTGTCGCTACTAGAACAACGAACGAATTGGTTCTTTGTTTCTTATTTATTTTGATAACACCGACGCATCAAAAAATGGCAAAGGCCATTCTTACTCAAAATGAAACTGACAATATGATCGAATTGATATAGGGATTGGAGTTAAAAATGCATTAGTAAAAATGTTTTGCTGAAGAGAATTTTAAATATCTGTACACGAGATACGTTACAAAGTGAGAGATCACATCAAGAAGCAATCAGTCACGGACATTGTGATCCAGCTAACATATGAATTACATAAAATTAGCAATGGAAGCCGAATGGATAACTTAGTAATTTACTATAATGCACAGTTGTCTTACACGAAGTGTGGAATCGTTGGAGCTTCAGCTCTTTCAGTGGCTACCGAGGCTCCAACGATTCCACACGTCGTGTAAGACAACTCAGTCTGTTCATGGTTACAAACGTCCCTCCAGGTCATCCCTTTTAGCCGTCACTTGAAAATCTATAGTCGAGCACAATGTCGTTCTCCGATCCCGCGTGCCAATTGATCGGGAAACGCAACGATACTTTGTGACGAGCAAAAGGATTGTAGCTTCGGGGGACGAGAGTGAACCGAACAACAAAGACTTTGCTAGAGTTAGGTCATCAGTATTAGGTGGGTGTGGTAGGTGGGGGGTATGGGGAGGGGGCGGGGTGGGCAACCTTCAGATGTTTATCTGAATGTGCGAAGAGACAAAGGCTAGCAAGTCTGACCAAATATGAAACTTGCAATTTCTACTACATAAGCGCTCTCTCACTGTCTATTAAACTTGGCTGTAAACTGTTTAGTGCAAGGTAGGAGTTGAGAGTTCATATAATTCAAATTACAGCTTTTGGTGACGAATTTTAAATTGGTCAAAATTAATTTGGTTAGCTGACGACGAAAAAGCAATTCCACAAAAACAATACTGATATTTTTCTGCCGACTGAAACAAACGCATTTGAGAACAATTGTAGAATTAAAAAAATATCGTTTTCATGCTGAAAGGCATCTCCAAATGGGAGCTGAAATCTTTCAGTCAAATTAGAATATAAAATGTTCCTACAATATTATAATATAAAATGGCTGATAAATCGTCGCCATTACACCGTGGCATTGTGTGTGGGCTTTGAAAAATCTAATGTGTCCTCTTCTTCTAAATTATCTTCTGTTTTCTCCAGGCGCTCAGAGGTTGCCATTGGAGACCCTAAACTGGGTACCATGGCAACCAAGATGAGGGCTAAACAATCGGCTACTTGTGGGTTGGGTGCACAAGCGAGAGCAGGATTGTGTCCGTCCTCATCCTCGGCAAGTAAATTGGCTCCTCTTGCTATGAGCTCTTGTACAACAGGCACCAGGCCATGTTTTGCTGCTAAGTGAAGGGGCCTGTTGGAAGAAAGTTGTGCGTTATGTTTTATACACCGTACGCTTTCATTGATAAAAATACTCTACATGTTACGCTAGCAGCACCATAAGGCAGCGTATTTTCTAAACATTACATCCGTTTAGAGTTGACGACAAAGTTAACTACCGGTACACGAATGCGTTTTGACAATTGCCACACCTATAAAGCTCACCTGTAATGGACAAAGAACGTATTGACACCCATGTTCGGAGCAACCGCCACCTGTAAGCGGTTTTTTGGAAGAAAGCATGCATTCCCGAGTCGAAATAAGAAATAACCAAGAATGGGGAGCAGGGTTGGCGCAGTGATGAGAGCGCTCACCTTCCACCAATGTGGCCCGGGTTCGATTACCGACCCCGGCGTCATATGTGGGCTCATTCTCGTCCCCATAGCCCTTTTCTTTTCTCTCAGTCGGCAGGGCCTTGGCACGAAAAACGAAGGGCTCTGGAGACATACGATTTCCAGTCCGAGATTCTAGGACTTCCGGACTTCATGTATATAGCATTGATGTTTCTACATGTTGTGTGTTGTAATAAGGCGGCCGGCGAACATTTTGACTTCGTTTAAGATTTCTTTGTTCTCAACAGCAATAAAAAAAATCGAATTTTTTTGTTATGTCCTCCGGTTTTCCCTCTGCACAAAAACCAACATTTACAATGATTTGATTTGATTTGATTTCTGCTTTACAGTGTCCGTGCTAGATACAGTTAACACTCAAATAAAGGTCAACAACAGCTCACAGGTTACTTACGTTTGAAGAGCAGTGTTTGACAAACTAAGAGTGGAGTCCTCCATTTTGTCCAGAATTAAAAGAGCGCAGGCAGTGTGACCCTGTGAATGTTAATTATCCAGTTCAGTTCAAAGCTTGGTACAAAGATGTTCCTTCCTGATTCAGATTTCCAAACATTTTTTACAAGAGTTCTGAGAACTTGGTGGTACATCAAGCGACATCACGATGTAAAGTACAAGAAATAATTCATAAATGAACTACGACAGTAGATTAAAGGAATGTGGATGAAAGTGAGAAATTTGAGCAATTGGAATAAAGAAGCCTGGAAAAAAATCAGGGCTTGAACGGGATTCGAACACATGACCTCCGGTGAAATGCTCTACCAAACATTGGGAGAGAGGTCAATCGTGAATTTTCAATTTTCTTATCAATTGGCCTTGCTCCCAATGTGTGAAACGTTTAGCCTAAATTTTTAAACTTCGTCATTTACAATTCTTCTCAATCTTCCTCATTCCAAGCCATCATTGTTTCTTCTCAGTATATTGCTACCTGACCTCTGTGCTCTTTTTCTTCCTTGGGAAAATATCATTTTAAAGTTTCCTTCGATGTTAGAGCGGTTTCCAATGAGTGGCGAATGTAATTCTGTGTTTGCTTAGTCACTGGTTAAAAATCGCGTGCCACGTTTTCAACCAATCAGAAGTAAAACCAAAACCAATCGTGATTCGTGCACTGGATTTTCTTCGTCCTTTGTGAGTCGCCTAAGCATTGACTTTGGTTTTGGTTTTACGACACTCAATTGACACTCGCTCTAGATGACTTTATTCATGGCAACTCAGCCCCTTTAGCAAAAACGCCCGTGGTGTACTCACCTCGTGCTATGGATGAGAGAAACGCTCAAACAACATGAAAAAACTGCGGTAGCTCACCTGACGGCACGACATGTGCAATGCGGTATTTTTATTGTGATCAGCTATACTAATGTCCGCTCCGCCATCTCCTACGAGGTATTCTGCGAACGGAATGGCATTAAGGGGAAAGTCAGTAAGAGCTGTAAGAAAACTTGGCCAATGAAGACAACTAGGGTTTTGGGAGAAAGTTGAGGTATGAGCGTGAAAAAGTCTTGCACAAGGAATTTGCGCTGAGGATGAGGTTTGTTTAGAAATTGACATCTGCGTTGACATCGAGGGTTTGATTTCTGGAAAGTGTGTTTCGAGTGAAAGTTGAATCTTGCGTAGAGGTTGAGATCTCAGTTTTGTATAAAAGCAGGGTTTTAAGTGAAAGTTGAGTTTTGTACCGATAATAGATATTTAGTTTTGTGTGGAAGTTCAGCTTCGCGTAGAGGTTGGGCGTTATTTTGACGTTTACAAAGTGCAAAGTGATAAAGCCAAACCATTGATACGACAAGATACACTGAACAGAAAGCCTACCTACTGCGCCTGCATGACCATTGTCGGCGGCCATTATCAGAGGTGTTCTACCAGACTGATCCACTGAGTCCACATTTCCTCCTCTTGACAACAGAAGCTGAAGGCACTCTACCTGATCATTAAATGCTGCTGCATGCACAGGAGTCCTTTGATCAAACAGAGCAGATGACTTGTTAGACAACAGAAGGCACCACGGAACTGTTTATCCTGGGAGACCCTGAGGCAAGTAGTCGGGATAACTGCCCCTGGGCCTCCAAAGGTAGGAACTGTTCAGGAAAATGTTGGGAGGGGTGGGGTGGCCGCGGAATATACCGTAACAAAATGTCCAAGAGCTGATTAATGACTTGAAAGAAATTTAAACTTTTCCGGTGAGGACAATGTTAAAGCTCTTACTTCACTATTGCATGACAATAACGAGGTGAACTGAACTTACACCTCCTGCCTACCATGCTGTCAATGAATTAAAACTTGGCGACATATATTAATATAGAGAACTTTGATGGATAGTATAAATATGCTTGTAATCCATCATTTCCGTTCCCAGAGCCACTTCTCCCTCTTAGCCGGATGAGCCTGTGGACGAGGAACAAGTGACCGTTGGGACACATGATTTGATTGGCTAGAATCTAACAAAGGGAGTCCAATCAAATCAACCGTTTAAAACTATCTCACGACAAAGGGACGAGCGGCTCCGGGGACGAGAAAGGTAATCCATGAAGGCAACCTACTGGCCACATATCTCTCTGCACGCATTGCTTAGCCGGATGAGCCTGTGGACGAGGAACAAGTGGCCCTGGTTGACCCATGATTTGATTGGCTAGAATCTAACAAAGGGAGTCCAATCAAATCAACCGTTTAAAACTATCTTACGACAAAGGGACGAGCGGCTCCGGGGACGAGAAAGGTAATCCATGAAGACAACCTACTGGCCACATATCTCTCTGCACGCATTGCTTAGCCGGATGAGCCTGTGGACGAGGAACAAGTGACCCTGGTTGACCCATGATTTGATTGGCTAGAATCTAACAAAGGGAGTCCAATCAAATCAACCGTTTAAAACTATCTTACGACAAAGGGACGAGCGGCTCCGGGGACGAGAAAGGTAATCCATGAAGACAACCTACTGGCCACATATCTCTCTGCACGCATTGCGCTCCTATGATGAAAGCCATTGCATTTTGTATAATCGGAGTAAACCCAGTGTAGCAGTTCTAACAACCTTTTAAAGGCCATTTCCAGTCCGTACTGCGCAATCTCCGCCTGCAATGTTTATCAAACCTCACACGATCAAATGTAAACAAACCAACATGAAAATTATGAGTGAAAACGTACCTTTTTCTTCATTATTAACATCTGATATCCTTGCAAAACAATGATAAAGAGTAGACGAACCTCGACGATATTCCAAACCGACGTTTCAGCTTATCGAGAAATTCCAAATGAAACGACCCGTAATGGCGGACTCAAAAACTTCATGTACACAGTTACCGAAGTGTAACGTCTCAACGAATTCAAAATAGCAATGTAAACAAATCCCGAGACTGCGCAGTACGGACTGGACATGGCCTTTAACTCTACTGGTCCTCTAGTGTAACAGTTTGTTATTTTTCCAGCTAGGGGCATTGTTCATGTTGTTTCTTGTATTGTTTTTTTTTGCAGGGTAGTGAGATAATAATGCGAGACCTTGCTGCTGTCCGACCTCTAAGGCACAGTACGTGTATCCATACCTGTCTTTTTTATCACATAAGTTAACTATCTCGTCACCAAGCGTGTCCAGCAACATCTCTGCACAAGTTTCATAGTCATTTGTACTGAAGAAAAAATAGTACAGGATTAAAGCATTTTAGAGGCAAATGTAGATTCTGAATATTTAAAAACATGGACGATATGGAAACACTAAATTTACCAATATGTTTAACAAATAGACGTGAGTTTGTTGTGGTATGCCCTGTGAATTACTTCATCAAATGGTGTAGACTCACGAGGGGAACTGACTGGAAGACTTTTGCAAGCAAAATAGAGCGAAACGAAGTAGCTGACATTTTCAGCCTTCAATGCTTATTTGGCGAGGAAACTCTGCGATTCAGTGTTTATTTTTCTGGCTGAATGCTTTAGGACTTTCTTTATTACTAGTTAGTTTCCACGGCATTCATAGACATAAAATACCAGACAAACTACTTACACGGCACAGTGTAAAGGTGTAAATTGATTCCCATCAAATACTCTAGAGTTATCGCCCTAAAATAAGTAAAGTAAGTATCGAAATGGCTTCTGTAATTTTTGTAACTGCAATTCTAATTGTACTAATTGAAGAATATGTGAAAAATCCTGTAATAAAAATAAGTAAAACATATTATTGTAAGTGGCATAAGAAATGTATTGTACTGATAGTTTAGTCTAATTACTATAAGAATTATTTAAGAGTGCACCTAACCCCAAAATATTTTTCGCTAAAATAAACCTTTGCACCAGTCCGAAACGCAACACAGCTTTGGTTTCTCCTTTTTACCAAATGCTAAGTTTTTGTAGCATTCAACAGTTACGAAAAAATGAGCTGCATTTGTTGCACCAGAGTCAGAAGGGGCGTGGGTCAATTCCTGGGTAGACGTCAAAAACTGATTTGCATCGCATCAACTCTTTGTAAACATGAGCCCCTTCTGTCTCGGCCGCGCAACAAATGATGCACAGTTCATCGTAGCTTTTGAATGCTATATATAGCCAGCATTTGGTAAAAAGGAGAAAGGAAAGGTGCAATGCGTTTCAAACTAGTGCAAAGGTTTATGTTAGCGAAAAAAGTATTTTGGGGTTGGGTGCACTTTAAGTACTGAACAAATTGAACGTTAGTGCAACGGAATACTGTATTGTAATGTAAGTGATGTATGGAATTGTAAGTAATGTAAAAGTTGTAAAAGACCGAAATGGCTTATACAATGGTTTCAAAGCCAAACAGATGCAATAGCTCTCTTTCGTTAAAGAAAAATTTTAACGTGACTCCGAGCAGTCCGAGGCTTTGTGGATAAAAATGCAATTTTTTTCGAATATTCCTTTGTCTGTTAATTCCCACAAGGGACTTGATACAAAGAAAACAAAACCAACTACAGGAGTTCTTCAGGAAGCCTCAGTGCCATGTTTGATTTTTGATGTATCGAACCGTTGGCTATTTGAAATAACGAAACAAACAAACAACTGGGCCAAGTTGCTATTCCTACCTCTAATAAGATATCCACGCATGTATCATGACCTATCAAAGAAATGGAGCATACTTTAAGGTTTTCTTTACTACAAGCAACAACTGCAGCTGGCATAGCCTTGGGCAAGGCTCAACGATAAGGAAGAGCGCGAATTAAAACGGGCAAAAAATTCGGCGAGCGAAGCGAATCGGTTCGTCCTTTCCCGGCGTTCTCGCTACCTGCTTCGGTTGTCGAACTACCGGTATTCGCCACTAAGGAAAATAATATTGGTCCCAGGCTACATGGAGCAAAACTCGTGTAACAATAACTATGTATTACAATTCTTGGTTTGCAAGCGACGCCATCGACGCGATGTTGGATGACACGAACACAAGATTTCTGGTTAGTCCCTTTTGTTTGCTCATCCAACATGGCCGCCACGCTTATTGTCATTTGAATCATTCGAGATTGGTAGGTAGGTAGGTAGGTAGGTATACTTTATTTAATTAAAAGAAACACGCTAGCCCCAACAACACTCAGCTGGTTTCCATGGAGGGCGTGTTTGTACAGACATAAAAAGAGACTAAAACTAATTGGTTGGAAACTGACAATTATAAAGATTTAAATAGTCCCGTTTCCAATTTGATTTCTTGGTACATACCATTAAAACAAGCCCAGTGAAGCGGTGTGTAGCCATGATTATCCATGTGAGCACCACTACCTACAACTTGCAGAAGTCCATTGAGAATGCCCACGTGACCACACGCCGCCGCAAAGTGAAGGGGAGTGCGACCATTGCAATCTCTGAAAAAAGTTTTGTATTAACCGAGTTACTGTACATGCACCTGGATGTAACGGATTGCAGTCTTCATTTCAGTCTTTATTTGGGTCACACAACGCTTCCCAAACTAACGTCCGTTAGCGTCCGCTGTTAGAGAAGCGATGCGTGACAACCCAAGCTATGTCTGGCAACAAATCTACGGCTAAGTTCATATTATTGGTTCATAATCGCCTCAAGCTACCCCAGTCGTTCTTTCTGGCTACTTTCTACCAAAACTATAAAACGCATGTACAAGTACATGTAAAAAATACATGTAAATTGGTCTAGATTCCAATGTGAAACATCTGAATTGGAACACTACACACCTACAAAGGCCATCGGCTTCTCTGTGTACAAGAGACTCGGCACAATCATCGTGACCATTTGCCGCCTTAAAAATGAGGAAAAATATCACACAATTACTTTCTCAATGAATTGAGGCCGGCAAACACATGGAACTTTATCCTTGCGATTGCCAGTTCAACGGATCCCCAGAAGGGTTTGTACTGTGGTTTACTACCCTTGTTCAAGTGTATGGCAATGAATGCAAGAGTGGGATTATACTTACAGCTCTGTGAAGTGCGCTGCGATGGTAAACATCCAAAGCTTGAAGATTAGCTCCTTCAGCGAGTAAAAGATTAGCACAGTCCACAAAGCCATTCCCTACTGCAGCCATCAAAGGTGTCCTGTAGAGGAAAATTAACAAGTTTAAGTTTAAATTCCAAGTACCTCTAACATGATATGAAAACACTAACGGATAACAACTTTTTTCTGAATGCAACAAAGATAATGATATTTTCAATTCATGGCAATTTTCAAAAACAATATTGAGCGTAGGCTTTGGTTTTGCATTCCTCCGTTTAGTGATTGGTTTAAAAACTCGCGCCATTTTCTTGACTAGAGCGGTTTTCAATTGAGTGTCGAAAGCAATTAGCGAATTCCTTTGGTTTTTCATTACTATGATTGATTGGTTGAAAAATCTTGCGCCACTTTTTCAACCACTCAGAAGTAAAACCAAAATAAATTGTGACTCGCGCGTGCACGCTTCCCATCGCTTTGTGTCGGCTACGTGTTTCATTGGATTGTCTCCGTCCTTTGTGATTGGCCAAAGTAATTTAATTTGGTTTTGGCTTTATAACATTTTCAAATGCAGCCTCAAACAATATACATCACTACGGGGCTCTGGGGAATAAACCTCTCAACCTCAATAGTTTATTCATCGGAACCTCGTGCTGAGGTCTATTGTTTTATGTTGAATTTTAAAATATGAAATTGATCTATTGAAACTCGCTCAAATCCGGAAAGAAACCAAATCAATCGTGACATGCGCACGCAAGTTTTCCTGTACTTTATGCCGGCTACTTGTATTTGCTTCGAGTTTTGATAAGTTCACTTGTTGTCTTTTGTCCTTTATGAATGGCCAGAGATTATTTTGGTACTGGTTTTACGAAGCTCAACCGAAAATCGCTCTATTGAGTAATGCTGTAATTATTTAAACATTTAAGTAACTAAGGTCCACTACGTAAGGGCGATGTAGCAGCTCTCGTTAGGTCTCACATGAATGGGTCGATACACTGCGTGAAAACAATAGAACAAACAACAGGAACAATGCCCTCCCCCCCCTAGCCCCTAAAACAATAGCAACTGCTACACTACCGCTATATTGATTAGGAGGACACCTATTATCCGTAAGACTAAACTTTTGGCAAACTTTTTTTTCTCTTCTTTCTTTATTAAAATTACAAACAATATGTTACAACTACTCACAATTACAACTCTACAACTAATTATGGATAAAGTTACCAAAACAAATACAATTACGTTTACATTCTAGAACAATTACATTACTATAGCCTACAATGTTCTTTAACGAAATTGACAAATAGAATCATTAAACCTAACTCGCTACATAGACAAAAAATATTTCCATTTGTTTATAAATTCTTACTCTTTATCACACACTGCGATGTATTTTTCTAAATAAATTTTTTCCACAAAACTGAGATAAAATCATCAAGTTGGTACCTTGTAGTGTTCAGTGAGCTGACATATAGAAATTATCAAATGGTTGGGGCCAAACAATTACTCTGACAATGAATAATCCCGAACATGATGTCTAACTCTGAAAGACTCAAGTTTGTGTCACCTAGATATAAATTATACCACTCTTGGAATTTGCTCCAAAAAGAGGTTGCACAAACAAATGCCATATGGTATGACATTCAGAAGGACAAAAGGGGCAGATTTCGTTTCTATAATCGTTACTGTAATGATGCTGCGCACACAGTTTCTGTGGATCAACGAAAACCACCTACAGTACACAGCAAATGAGGTCTCAACTCGCTCGCTAACTGATACATAATTTCTCAAAAATAGACAAACCTTAAATCTACATCCGTGCAATCTAACGCATTCTCGATGTCACTGTATTGCAAAAGAAGTCTCAAGCAATCAGTGTGTCCATTGTAAGCTGCAGGTCAGACAACGAACAAAAAACACATTGCTACTCATTTCTGACAACAAAAAAGAAGTACGTTTACATACATAACCAAGAGTCAATGATGACTTGTAAAACTAAAATCAATCAGGCGAAGGCAAGATTTGACGCCGATCCAGGATTAACGTATATGTAACCCCGCTTGAACCAAACCCTATAACCCCGCAGGGGGAGGGGAGGAGAGGGTAGGGAGGGAGTATGGGGTAGGGAGCAGATGCTTGGGCCAGTTTTCGCTGGATATGTGCCGCTGGCTTCTCAGAACCCCTGCCCCATTACAGTCTATTCTGTTACCAGTTATTCTTGGTTTTCATGTGACGTCATAAAATTCTGAAATCAAAATTCGCTAGGCCTACTAAGTTTTCGCAGGAGCCCATGAGAAGGAGCCTCCATTCGTACTTTGCCGTCGAGTCAACCCTGTCCCGTATCTTTTCATTTTTATAACAGTGAGCTCTCACTGGACAGGGTTGACTCAGATGGTCAGTATGGGAGATGGAGGCTCCTTCTCATGGGCTCCCGGTTTTCGTTGCTACTAAGTGTAAGGTGAATTAAAAATATATCTTTTCGCAAATTTTCAGCTCGACAGTGTCCTTCGTTTTAAAAACAGAGCATCTTGAATATTTGAAATCTTCGCCGTATGTGACATCAAGCCGAGTGCCGCGACAAAGCTATTTTGTTTAGAAAAAGCCTATCCTTTCGATTTTGAGCAGTTATAACATTTCAGATAATAATAAGTGGTGTTTATGTGGAAGTGCAATAGCTAAAGAGCCAACAGTAGTCGATATAATAGCAAAACTGAATTCCAGATGGTTTCGCGTGCATCACGGGGCCATATTTGTGCTCCTCGGAAGGACACAAATATGGCGTCTCCATCCTAAGCTTTGTAAATTTGCGTGGAACGTTTCGGCAAATTACTCGCGAGCGGCGCACCGCACAGAGCTGAGAGTTGGAGAAATTGTTTATTTCTTTATCATCTACACTATCTAAAGTTCTTAGCTTCGGAAGCTGATTTTTTTCGCATTTAGTTTTTGATTGCGTGACTAGTGAAAACCAGCAATAGACCCCATCGTAGTCAGCTTTTGGGCAAATTTAACTTTCATGATCCAATTGCGAGCCAATTGTATGTTAAATAATGAAATACGGTAACCCCGCATCGTCATTTTAGACCCCTACTTGCTAGGATTTTCTTACCCCAGAAATCCCCAAAATGTGCGACCTCATTGTAGTCAACCCAGTCGTGAAAATGCGACTCCATCCAGCGGCACATCCCCATTAGCCTATTACTGGGAACTTGAGTACCCCTCCCTGGGCCGTACACACAGCAACACGTGTAGCATCACGTAAGAGTTAAAAGGGTAACCACCCCCCCCCTCCCCCTCCCCCAACTGCGCCTTTCAAAAACGCCCAAACCCTGCTCAATCAACGGTTGCGTTTTCTGCTGCCGCCAGTTGTCTAACAACACCTCAGGAAACAGAACCTCACTTGAACCAATTGTGATTGATAGATTTCGATCCATTTAGTTTTTCTTGGTTCTCGTTTTCAACGTTTGTTCGCTGTCGCCATAACGACAGTATTGAGGCGGCGAAAAACGCAATCGTCACTGAACTGGAAGTTTTTAGTGAGTATAATGTGCGCAGAAAAATTCACAAACTGTAATTATAACACTCTAAAGGGCAACAGTCAGCCTCGAATATTTGGAAGTCTGTTAAATAACCTCTTGCGGTTTCACGGCGATTTTTTCATTTAGACACTCTGGACATTGGTGTAAATATGTATTCATTGGTCTCTAGAATTTTTGACGTACAGGTAATTGTTTGTGACAATGCCCGTTGCACAATTACAAAGCAACGGCAATCAATATTAAAGAACAAACATTATCGTGAACACAAAAAATATTGAACTGATTAGCACTCACTTACCTGCAGCGTGAAGGGGTGTTCTCTTGGTTATGCTATCATGTACTAAAACTTTGGCATTGTGTTCTAAAAGACATTCTACGCATTCACTGCAAGAAAGAAAGCGCAGCCACTTAATTACTATAATTTAAATTACTACTCTCACAGCAGTTTAATTTTGCCAGATAGTTACATTCAAGCTCTGTTTATTTCACTCCCATTATTATATAGAAGCCTCTTGTATAATGTCAACCAAACAACCAAAAATTAACCAAAAAGGTTTGTTCAGGGCTATAAATATCACGATTTTGCGCACCTGCCTTCTATCAGCTAAAACAATAGAACTTCACTCTGAACTGGTGCGACACGTTTCCCTGCGCATACACGTTTATACATGATTGTACAACATTTAAATCCAAATAAAAACATTAAAAATTTGCTGTCAAGTTACACATTGTTTTATAACAAAATGTACCATAGTTTGTTTTGTCAGCACTCAACTGCTGAACACCGATTTATCCAGTGCATGTTATTATCCCTTTGAACAACTCGGCCCTGACAGATACTGTAAACATGTCCATTTTTGCTACGTTCTTGAAAACCAATGTTAGAGAACTTTTTCACAATTATATCAAAATAATTTATAATGTAAAAAAGAAACAGATGATACATACGCATGTCCTTGAAAACCAGCAAGATAAAGAGGAGTATGGCCTGGAAAATATATTTTATAACTCTTTAATAAATTGTTATTGAGCAGCCTTCCCTTGTAACTTACAAAACTATAGTAACCAATAATAATTATTAAGCAATGTGAATACAAGTACATGTACAGTCGAAGAAACATTAACTAACACCTCCAAACGGAACACACTTAATCATGGTCACTGACGCAGATACATACAAGGAACAAGCACAATGGTTTCAGCATCCCATAAGAGTATACTGTACTTCTCCTGGAAGTAGACACCTTTGTTAACCCCCATGGGTACTTCCAATGTACAAAAGGTTGATGGTACAAAAAGCAATCAAGACATTTAAGGGTAACAACACACAGTTACAGTTACTTACCATTGGCATCCTTTATATCAATGTCTACAAAAGACTCTAAAAGCACTCGAAGAGCTTGGAAATGACCATAATAAGCCTGAAGAACAACAGAGGAGTTCAAAATGATCAGGCACTTCATTCATATCATAAGTCCACTTGTAGATACATGTATGTGTATTTGCAAACACCTGTTATTGCAGTTCATACACTGTGGAGGCGAGTGTGGTCTAGTGGTCAGGGCGCTGGACTTGTAATCCGGTGGTCCCGGGTTCGAGTCCTCCTCCCTGCCACTAAAACGGATTTGTCTTCGGTGGCCCCGAATTCAACTCCTCCATGCTTTGTAAATAGCCAACTGGTCTGACTCCTGCCAGTTGGCATTTTTAAGAACTTTCTGTTTTATTTACAATATTTGTTTACGTATTTACAGTGTCCCCAATTAGCACAGTAGTGCTAGATATTATTCTTATTCTTATTCTTATTCTTATTCTTATTATTATTATTATTATTATTATTATTATTATTATTATTATTATTATTATTATTATTATTATTATTAATATAGTGGTTTGGCATAAAAACAAGGTGAAAGGGTCAATCTGCATTCTGCTGACCAATGCGTTGGCCCTTCTGCCTTGTGCCTTCCACTTTCTGAAATACATTATTGAGGCTAAACTGCAATAATAGCTATCAAAATTGTAATTTTATAATTGTTATTGTAACAACTTACTACTAAGTGAAGAGGAGTGGTAGCAGGGGATCCTGAACTCTTATTTAAAAGATCTGTCGCAGATACATCTAATAACTGAAACAAGACAAAAACACATCTTATTGTAACATTGTTAGTTTTACAGTCAAACGCCTCCTGCTGTCCGTTAGATAAAATCCTTTTACGACTTCTCTGACTGTTAAAGCAATTAAGGACTAAAACCCTTCACAGCAGTGTACATGTCACTACATGAACATACAGGACTAGTAACAATGTGCAAAATGCATGTACTTGATAATAAATTTATACCATTTCTAGAGCCAGTTTATGCCCTCTGGCGGCAGCGTAATGTACAGGACTGTAACCTTGTTTATCTCTTTTGCTTGCGTTGGCTCGATTTCTTAGTAAGTGTTCCACACATCTACACAAAACAGTGTGTTTAGTACAGTGCACTAACTCGAATTAGTAATCTTCAATCTATAGTTCTCTAGCAAATGCACACAATGGACAGATTTTTATTGGTTTATTTCTTCTGAAATTAATAGAGAACTAAAAAAACCTGGAACCAAATTATAAAAAGTTGGGGTGGCTGACTACATCTTCGGTGAAAGGACATGTGTCCAACTAAATTACCATTTTGATTGGACAAAACAATACTGAGGTCTGACATTCTTTTACAGAGCTCCTCGATAATGCGTTGTCGATGCAATTTCATCGGCCATTGACAAATTTTGGCCCGCCATTGACCAATGTCCCACTGCAATTTGGACCCCCTGAAATCATCACTTGATCCAGTGTAGGTGGCAACAAGGATGTAAGAAGTTAGATGTTGTATCAGTGATGAATGAAATTTGCTTACTTAGCATCAGCATCTGCGGCAGCTGCGTAGTGGAGAGGAGTGCAGCCTCTCGTGTCCACTTTATTTACGCTGCAGCCTGATGCCACTAACGACTTCACACACAAGTAGTGCACATGACCAGCAGCATAGTGAAGTGCAGTTCTACAAACACAAAGAATACAAAATGTCAGTTATCTGCTATAAAATGTACCTGCAGTGGTGTGAAGATTGAGGTCTAGTTCACACCAGCGACATAAAAGACACAATGGCAAGGTCAGGCAAAAGGAAAAAGAACCGAAATTAACATTCAATGCCGTAAGTGTGAACAACACAAAATGACATACAATGTAAAGCTACAAGTAAAACATTGATCCTTTCTTTATGCTGTTATGCTCATGTTGTAATGTCAGTGTGATCCAGGTCTGTCTGAGCTGATATGGAAATTACTTGCCATTTATTTGTTGTAATATAAATTGCAGAATTGAAGGAAACTATAAGGTAATTTAAACCAAGAGAAAAACCAAAGTGCATTGGGTTATTGTACATACCTTCCCAACCTGTCAACAGCA
>OX393566.1:22878664-22938664 GCA_947652115.1 Blastomussa wellsi | reverse complement strand
AGAGTGATGGCAAATTTTCAGCTCGGTAAATTTAATGTGAAAGATTAGTTAATCAACATGGCACGAGCGTGGGACAAAGAAAAATTCTGAGTCCCCGACAGGAATCAAACCCATGACCTCCCGAACACCGGGCAGTATAGCAGGTTGGTGTAACTCTTGTTTTGGAGAATTCACATTGAATGTGTTAATTAATTACATGTAGTTGATGGGTAATTCATGGCCAAAATAAATTTGAGAAGTTAAAAGTGGGCTGATTGTGCAACACGACTAGAGGGAGAATGATAAAAATATTGGAAGAAGTGAATCCATTTATCTACACTGTACTATTATACATTGTAAATTTCAACATGCTCTACTTTGCATGTACGGGGCACATGGTGTACATGTACATGTGAGAGATCTGAATGATTTTCATTCATACCTTTTTGTCTTTGCAGTTTATCTCTGCTCCTGCTTTAAACAAAACTTCCAAGCACTCGATGCGACCTAAAAGATCAACAATGATCAATCACAACACAGGAAATGATAATAATTTTACTGCTACAATTCATGTACATAAGTGCATTTACGGAAAGTGTAGGCAGAGCTTCAATAATTTTATGCACCTTTTTGCTTACAAGTTTACTCTGGGGCATGCATGATAAATCCAAAATTGATGTGTTTGGCAAACTGATCATTAACATCCCGTCTCCAAGCTTTATCATGAAGACTTACCCATATAAGCAGCCCAGTGGATGGGTTTCCTGTCCTTCTTATCAGCGGCATTTACGTGAGCTCCTTTGGTCAAAAGAAGCTGTGCCATCTAAACAAATTAAATATGAAAAAATTCATGCAAGTTTTTCATCAAAAACTCAGGTGATTATGATTGTATGATGATTGTATGTATACATGTACTTAATTGTACACATTGCAACAATTTCAAGTTCTACTATAGGATTTGACTGTTCAGTTGCAACCCTTTTAATAATTTATTTCCTTACAGTTTATTTTGGTCCACAAATTAATAACTGAAGCGTTCAAAGTGCTATTGTGTACAGTACACATGTATTAATACCTCAACATGACCATTAAATGCAGCATGGTGTAAACTTGTCCTTCCTGCCCTGTCAGTCACATTCACATTTGCCAGGTGAGGAATAAGAACATCTATGAACAAAAACAGATACAGTAAGCATGAATGAGATGCTCAGAACACGCACTCTTAGTCCAATCTTAGTCCAAAGTTTGATCACCAGTACTAGACTATTAAAGGGGCATTGTCACGGACAGTTTTCCGATTTTTGGGGTCAATGCCGCCCAAATCACTGCTTTCTGCCCGTTATTGTGCAACAAATACTCCAACAGACACACCAAGAAGAATTCAGATGAAATTTTGGCAGGGAAAGCATACCATAAATTTTTAGTGATTTTTTAAGGGCATAGCTCAAAACTTAAAAAATTGGCAAAGTTTTTCAAGTTACAATCCACTTCCATCCTCGTCATCTGTGACAGCATACAAGAATCAATAGTGTCAAATATAGTACTATGGTCTTCAACAACAAAATTAGCCCATTATTATTACGTTTCCCTTGTTGCATCAGTAGTTTTAACCTTTGTAAAAATACGCAACGCCCCTTAAGTATAAGTAAATTCCAAACAGAAATGACAAATAGAGACTTTATACATGTATGTACTGTACACATTAATGGTAACAATGTCAAGATCTCTGATAAGCATGCCTTTGGCTAAACTCTAGGATATAAGAACTGCACAAACAAATCAATACAATGATTAGGCGCTGGAAGTATGCACTGTAGACAATCTTGCTGATACACAAAATAATCCTAGGCTACTACACTGAAAAAGGAAAGTTGCGAGTATTCCCCGGGTGCAAAGAAAATCTTGACCCCAGTGGGCACCCAATCCCACAAAGAATACACTGTAATAATTTGTTTCATATCATGGATATTAGGCGGTTTCTTCACTATCATTATACTCAATAAGTAAAAGAAAAAACTCTGCAGACAAGCCTGGTGACCCATAAGGCCGGAGCTTATCACAGTTTCCTTATCATGAAGTGACTACAAGTATTTTACAGTACTTACTCCCCCTGGATGGGATGCTAGTCCATTGCAGGATTACCACCCCTTCCCCCTCCCCCACTATTATTTCTCTGGTACCAATTTTTACACCTGGGTGGAAAGAGGCACGGTGAGAGTTTCATGTACATGTACGTATATTACGTGTCTTGCCCAAGAACACAAAGTAGAGTCCAGCACGCTGTAACCATTAGCCCTATGCCTCCCACGATACAATAAGGTACCTGGCTAAACCTGGACACTTACATCAACATGTGGTGAACATGACAATGTCAAGAATCACGGATACACAGTTGACAAGGAAAAATAATAATGTTACAAGGAACGAATAAACAGCAACTTAAAATTTTAGCATCACTGCGCAATACTCATTCCCTTTTCAAATTATTTTTTGAAAGAACCTCAGAAGGGCAGTGATCATAACAGACCTCCTTTTCTCAGGTTTTCCAATTTACTCAAGGAATATTTTGCATTTTATCCATAGGTTTAAATACTTTGCATACCGTACCTGCACATCTCATGTGATTATTGCCTGCTGCCACATGCAGAGGTGTTTGCCAGTTCTTGTCTCTTGCATTGACATCTGCAGAACTTTTGATCAATGCTTTGACACAATCCTAAAAATAACATAAGTCAGAAAAATCCGATCAATTATGGATTAACTCATTTAACAATTATGTACATGTACTTAACTGAGTGTATAGATTTTTCTTCTTTTAGCCACTTTCAGTCTATTCCAAACATGAATTTAACTTACATACAATTTACAACTGATAACAATTCAACAAATTTACGTCAGTTTTTAAGCATGTCCCTGTACAATGTACAGGCTTTTCATCATGAATTTCACCATCACATTGTCAAAGTACACTGTGGTGTAGATTCACGAGGCAAAACCCGAGTGGATCTGCAGACAACTTTAGAACCTTTACTCCATTAAAAAACCCACTGAATTACTGTAGCAGAAAGTGGTTAAAATGAGATAGTTTGCAGCTCTCTAGAACCTCTAAATTCATTGGATCTTAATGTCGCGCAGCTCTATTGTTTTGGGTAGGGTCCATTGTTTCTGTTGTTTGTTTATTATTTTTCAGCCAATACTGTGAGACCTCCACTTAGCTATGCAGTTGTTAAACACGGCAAAAATTAACAGTTCCATTCATCATGTTTCACTATAAAAACTGTGGCGTTTTCCCCTTTACAGTTGAATTCAATCCAGATTAATTTCATCTTAAAAATGAATTTGATGATTTTCTCTTTAAATGGATTCCTGTTTGGATGCAATTATTTTGGCGCTTATTTTAGAAAACTAGTCAGCACATACATTGTAAACTCTAAACAGTTTTCAACAACTGTGCGGATGGCATCATCTCACTACATCATTTATTTGTCTGACCTCTGAAGCAAACGAGCATTAGCCAATAACGGTGCAGGAATTTCTGCAGTTATAGACTAAGTAAAATTAACTTACAACACTCCCTGAAGCACATGCCCGATGGAGCGGAGTCATCCATTTGTTGTCTTTTGTATTCACTCTTGCTCCTGAAACCAGAACATTGAAAATATGCAATTACTTTTTTTCAAGTCCAACCACTATTTTGAAGATGATTCTGAAACCAATTCTGCTGTTCATTGTGTACATATAGTTACAGGAAAATTAATTTACAGTATGACCATACTTCCCCCACAGAAGGGATTGCAGATTTGCATCATATCAAGTCTTTGTAAACATGCATGCAAATCAGTTTGTGACTCGGTCGTGAACCAAATAACGTACAGTTTTTCGTAACTTTTAGATGCTATAAATAGTCCGCATTAAGTAAAAAGGAGAAACGAAAGGTGTAACGCGTTTCGAACTGGTGCAAAGGTTTATTGCAGCGAAAAAAACATTTTGGGGTTAGGTGCACTACATTGCAGTGTACTTTGTGACAAGCCTGGTAATAAAAGCTTACCATTAGCAATGAGAATACTGATGCAGTCACTCTCCCCACAGTGAGCAGCTGCATGCAATGCAGTTCTCTTCTCTTCATCCTAAATGGAAGATTGATAATAATATTAACAGCATTGTCATCATTCATACAGTCTGTATTATTCAGAATGTTGAATGAAGCATACACGTATGCTGCACCAATTCATGAAAATTGTATTTTGGGATGTTTTTGCAAGCAAGGATTCTACTACATGTAGTTACTTACAGTGCAACCCGGAAAACCATGGACACCAAAAATTATTTCTGGAATGTTGTTTCTTTACCAATCAGATGCCAGATAAAACAGCAAGATGTGACCACAAAAGTTTGGATTAGTCACGAAACAACAAGTTGGCTTTTTCTTCCACAATAAAACTGTTAGAAAATACTGAAATTGTCATTATTGTTCTATTTCTGAACTTATGCATAAGCAAAGAATCAACGTGACCCATATTTTACTAAAAAGAGACGTTACATTAATTTTGTTTATAATTCGAGTAGCTCTCAGATGCACTGTCTGGCTGTGTCTGATCATTTTTATTTGATTCAAAATCTCTTCTCATCAAATTATCATTCGTAATTATTCTCTGCTAATGCATACGCGCTCAAACAGAACAATATACAAAACAGGTTTAAAACAATTTCAGTATTGTTTTTTGGTAAAATTGCAATAGAATCAGCCAACATGTTGTCTTGTGACTAATGGCACCATTCAGCTAATTACTTTTGTGGCTTGCTTCAGTTAAGTCTTTCTGTTTCATGTTGCATCTGATTGGTCGCAAAACAATAAACATTCCAGAATGTTAGGTGTCCATGGTTTTCCGGGTTGCACTGTAACAGGTCATTTTACAGTTCTGTGCCTAGTTACCAAGCCTTTGAGTGGAAGTGAGGCTGAAGGTGACCTTGTTTTGATACAAACCCTCTTGCTTTTGATATGTAAATCCTTGTGTTCTAATGCTAACTAGTTTCTGGTCTTTATCATGGCAAGGTCACCCCAGACCTCGCTTTCGTAGAGGCCTGGTTATTATTTCATAGAACTGTAAAACTTAATGGTCTATTACAGCTAAATGCAGGGTTTTCGGTAACTTTTGAAACTACCGGATTCATAAATTAAGCAAGTGGATGTCAGACTTAAAAAAAATATTATTTTGTGTGAACCATCGGACATTGCTACCGGACCTTTCATTTTAAACAACCGGACACTACGTCTGGCCTCCGGCCTCAAACGAAACCCCTGTAAATGCAGATTACATACTCTTTAAAAAACATATAGTAGTTGTACACTGTAGTCAGCCATAATGTTAAAAAAATTGTTGTCACTGACTTAAACTGTACTGAAAAAAATAGAATGGATGTGACCTACAATTGTATAGTCAAACAGATTAATTTTTTGGAAGCATGGCATTCCACTCATGATCCAAATCCAATTAACAAACAGATTTCATGTTGCAGCAAACTGTAGGTCTGTTCAGTAATGCGGGAAGAACAATTTTTAATTTCAATTTTTATTTGCTAAAGGTTTTAGAATTTTGACCAAAATGTCCAATAGATACACGCGTAACAATCAAAAGATCAATACATGCAAATACATATATAACAAGGTGTAGTTTATTACTAAAGGTTCCATTTTTCACCAGCAGTCGCCTCTCTTACATACAATCATGAACAGACTACAATCTTAAGGGGAGAAGAGTTGATGACAGTTCAAACTCTTGTTCTTGTTTAGCCTGGCCTCTTTATGCACTCTCATCGAGTCTCATCTACTCCAATACAGTCACATAGACTTTGAACATAATCAATTCTCTTCCATGAATGTCAATAAGAGCTTTCACATTTGTGACACAATGCAAGTTGATGATAGTCAGTGAGGGTTTATAAACACTCTGATCAACTCTTATCCTTGTTTAACTACCCAGACTTCGCTCAAAGGAGGGGCTTAAATTGTATTAAAATTTTAAATGCTTGAATATCAACTGAAAAATCTAAAACAGTATTTCATTTGATATTTCAGTTGACAATAAACTGAATACCTACAGTATGATGAAAATTATTAGTTGTAGGCGACTTGTAAATATTTGATAAGCATGTTTGGAAATTCTTGAGTTAACCTCAAACCTCAAGAACGCTGTCAAACATTAAGATACAGTAACACCAATAATATTTCATTTACCTGGCGATTTACATCCTCCTTTCTGCTAATCAACGTCCGTACCTCGGCTGCATCACCGTGAAAGCACGCTTGTACCAGGGGAGGCTAAAACGGTGTTGCAATAATACAAACTAAACTCAGATTTATAAAAACATTGAAAATCTCTCTGCTTAGAGACAGAAATTTCAGCTACTAAATCCTCTCCTAAAATAGAAAAACCTGCTTGACAGCCAAACAGATGGAGTTTATCGATTGTAAGGACATTCATTATTTACCTCGTCCAATAACTGTTGAACTACCATTTATATTCCATCCAAGTGTCAGTGAAAACAATTTCACGTATGTCAAACTCAAACTCCTTCCCTCTTCACTTCGCATGCACTAATCTCGCGCCCTATTGCCCCGACTGTCAGCTCGCTAAACATTCGTTGATTCTCGCTAGTCCAACGTTTCCTATAAATCCGAGAAGACGCATTGGTTATGAAGCATTCAGACCAACTCCAACACAAGTTGCTGGACTTGGTTCAAGCTTCAAGCAATCCGCCATCTTGTTCGACCACAGCTAGCAATGTGATTGGCTGAGGTTTGTCATGTGAACACCCTTGCTGGGAGCTCTGAAGCGGAAATTGGCGCCACTTTACGAGGGCTTTGAGGTTGCTTGAGGTTGTATTGTTTGAAATTTGAGATTTAAATAAACGAGTTCAACTTAAACAAATGTAATGTATGCATGACAGAGATTCCAACCAATTTTAGCTCCTTTTGAAGAACAATAGGGAGCAATTTTTTTAAAGAGCCGAAGGCGTGACCCTCTGGAGTCTAGGTGGGTGCTGGGGCATGCCCCCTTCCAAATTTTGCAAATTTACGTTTTCTCAAGTGCCTTTTCCGCATTTTGACATCATCTCTGAGTTATTCTATAAGCTCTTTATTCTTCATATCACGCTTCATTCTCGTCCCCAGAGCCCACGATATTCTTAAACTTGTCCGCCATTTTGGAGCCTCCAAATATTAATGTGAAAGATTGATGGCCTAATGAGTCTGCACAACACGGGGCGAGAGACCGGGTGAGAGATAACGCGAGTGTAATATATACATGTATTTACATAATGTTTTACACTCAGATCGCGGAAAGATTCTAAAAATTCAATTTTTTCCATGTCTTCAAAATTTTATGACAAAACCATGGGCTCCTGACAGAACGGACTAAGCGAGCGGGAGGCGTGGCACATCAAATCGAATCTCTGACATTAATTAACGCCCCCCCCCCCCCCCCTGAAAATTTTTAAACAGAAATACAAGTGAATGGCAAACGATAAAAAGGTATGCCCCCAAGGATCTTGCTTTGGACCACTCTTGTGGAACATATCCAGATTGACTTGCATGTTCTTTTCCATTTTGCCAATTATCTATGTACGCCGACGATCATCAGTTGTATTCATTAGGAACTAGGGCCAGTGATGTGGAAAGAATGTTAAACGATCAAGCACAGGTTGCAGCTAATTGGTATTCTGACAAAACTTCTAGCCAACATGAACAAGGAAAAGTTCCAGGCTATGGTAATTACTAAGAAAGAAGGGCAGCCAAGATCTCCCATCCATCTCCAGGTTGACAATGCAGGGACGGCGGAGCGTATTTGAAAGTGGGGGGCTTGGAAATGAGCGCCAGTGGCGCAACTTTCTAGGGGGGTCGGGGGGCATCCTCCCCCAAAAAAGTTTGAAATCTAGAGGCTCGGAAATGGTATTTTCAACGTTCTCCATGATATATTACTTAAAAAAAGACAACCTGGATAAGTGTAAAATGACAGGTACTTTTTGTGCTACAGCAATATTTTACGAACCTTGTACTAAAACAAAAAATTGTCATTGTCGTAAAAAGTGGGGGGGGGGGGGGGGGGCTTCAGCCTCCCCAGCTCCCCCGGCTCCGCCGTCCCTGCAATGAGGAAATCGAACAAACGACATGTCTTAAACTCTTAGGAGTTAAAATAGATCACCAGTTGTCTTTCAGTGAACATGTCAAACACATTAGTGTTAAATCTAGCCAAAAAATTGGAGTTCTCCCATTAAGAATGAAAAATTTAATTCCAGAAAATGCTAAGCTACACATATTTAAAACTAATATTCTACCACATATGACATATTGCTCCATAGTTTGGCATTTTATCAGATCTTCGGACAACGAAAACTTGAAAGGTTACAAGAGAAGGGGCTTAGGACAGTCTTCAAAGACACAAAAGCAGTTCCTATGAAGATCTTCTAAACAAAGCTAAGCTTGTGACTTTAAATAATCAAAGACTTCAAAGTTAAACATGGCATCTGCCCACATACATATCAGATCTTTTTATTCTACAAACCACCCAATATAGCCTTAGGAACTCAGAAGAAAGCATTCCATTAAGTACCTTGGACTGACATTATGGCGCCGCCTACCTCGGGGCACAAGAAATGCAAGCACCCTGAGTCAGTTTAAGAAATTCGGGAGACAAATGGACCTGACTGTTTTCTCTACAGCTCGTAGAGAGTATAGAGTACCGAAGTGTGATGTCACAAATATTAAAATTTTTGAAATTATGGGATTCAGTAGGATCTTCGGAAGGTACATGATGAAGAATGCCCACGTTTAGAACCAAGACAAAATTACAAGGATTTGTACAGCTCGTAGAGTATAGAGTACCGAAGTGTGATGTCACAAATATTAAAATTTTTGAAATTATGGGATTCAGTAGGATCTTCGGAAGGTACATGATGAAGAATGCCCACGTTTAGAACCAAGACAAAATTACAAGGATTTGTATGGAGTCACTGAAACATGAAAGGGTCAATATCTCACCCCCAAATTGAAATAAGATACTGATTTTTTGCATGTAGGAATTCTTCATCATATACTTTCAAAATAACTCAGTAAATCCGATAATTTCATAAATTTAGTTTTTGTGACGTCACCACTTCGGTACTGTATTTTTACTGTAATAGAATAGTATCGGTAGATTTCTATATTTTTCTTAATAGAATAGCATTGGTATTTTTGTATAAGTATCCTAGAATTTCATGATATTTAATATTTATTTACTATTTACTGGTAAATCGCGATCGTGCGCAACGGCCAGTCCTACCGAGCAACGAAAAGCTTTCTCCGTAAAATACAGTTTGGTTAGTTCGGTCGTTACTTTGCATTGTTTATGTCTCTTCAAATTAGTTCCGAACTTTATGCAAGTAGCTTAGGAAGATATTATGCAGAAAGTGTCTCTGATTGTAACACAGATCAAGGATGTAGAATCGAGACCAAAGACAAACCCAACGAGACAACAACATTGCAACAAGTTCTTGTTTTAGCAGCGTTCAAATATATTAAATTAAATCAGGGTCTACAAAGCACGTTGGATCTCCACTAAATATGCGTTATTGTTTCTT
This sequence comes from Blastomussa wellsi, assembly GCA_947652115.1. Taxonomy (NCBI): domain Eukaryota; kingdom Metazoa; phylum Cnidaria; class Anthozoa; order Scleractinia; family Plerogyridae; genus Blastomussa; species Blastomussa wellsi. The sequence continues at coordinate 22,929,067 of OX393566.1, read as the reverse complement.
TTAATATTTTTTTGTAAGTTAGCTACAACAGGTGTTCCCATTCAGTCTTCATTGTGAGTCTTGTGAAGATCCCTTTCGTTTGAATCTGCATTGCCAACTGCAGCCAAAAGGCGATCTACGGCATCGACAATAGCAGCCACCTCGACACCATGAAGGACACCAACCCCAACAAATATCCCGCTTTTGGCGGCTTGCAGCAGCGCCTGGTGGCAGAAGATAAAGAGCACAGTTACAGCTATTAAAGTTTGTTCTGTTCTTGATCAAACAAACTACTTGATTCCAGAGGATTCATTTTTCCATCACTAATGTGTCAGCAGCGAAGCCATCTTCGTTCTTGTCTCGCGATGGCGGGCTCACGAAAAAATTCGTCATTTTCAACCCGTCTCAATTTTCTCCAACCTTAAATATCCTTGTTTCTTTTTTGTTTATTATCACATCTTTGGATTTTTTTTCTTTCTTGTCAAGCTGATTTGAGGTTTCCTACATTTTACGGGCTATTTGGTTTGTTGCAAAAAGTGACTCAAATATAATGACGTAGCTGTTTTTTGTTGACTGACTGACTGACTGACTGTCTGACTGACTGACTGACTGACTGTCTGACTGACTGTCTGACTGACTGTCTGACTGACTGTCTGACTGACTGTCTGATTGACTGAGTGATTTGTAGCATAGTTTGGCTGGTTTGTTGTTGACTGACTGACTGACTGTCTGACTGACTGACTGACTGACTGTCTGACTGACTGTCTGACTGACTGTCTGATTGACTGAGTGATTTGTAGCATAGTTTGGCTGGTTTGTTGTTGACTGACTGATTAATTGATCGACGTGTATTCAGGACAGGAGTTCAATAAATTATACCTTCATTTGGTTTTACAAACATTGCCACGGCAACAGCAACCAAAAGGAAAATCACCAGGCGATTCATCATCAGCTGAAAATGAAGAATGTTAGGCTAATGTTTATTATAAAGAATAACAGAATATAAACATCGTTTCGTAAGTTGCGTTAACAAATACATTGTGATATCATAACATGTTGTCTATGAACATCTCACCAGTCTTCTCGTTAGAAACTATTTAAGATGATTTCCGCAGAACATTCGAACAATAATGGCAAAAACAAAGTTACCAAAAAATCTCATAGCATGGTAATATTTTAACTAAAGGTAAGAAGATCTTATCAAGATTTAAGCTCTCAAGCTGACCCCGCGAGAGAAAATTGAATTTGAAGTTATCCATATTTCAATTAAAAGGGACCTTTCGCGTTAGTTGAAAACACAATAACACACGCTTTGAGCATTTACGAGGTTTGACATTAAATTTCTCGAGAATGCGTGGGGATTTAATCGCGGGGTGACCTAGAGAAATTAACTATAGGTAGATGTTTTAAATAGTATTCAAAAAGTTACCGTGTTGTGAGTAGATATTTGGTAAATAATTGTTGCACTTATTGCTCGAACTTTGAGCGGAATCCGTCTTGATATTTAAAAGTTTTTAAAACGTTGAAACGGAAAGTATTTGTATCACAACACAAGCACGCAAAAGTAATTAAAAAAGGTCGACTGTTTTTCAACCGGTAAAGCATTTTCTATAAAATATACATCAGGTACAAATATTTGATTAGCCATGACTAAAATAAAAAGTCAAATATGAAAATCCCCACAATTAAGGTGGCTGGGTATGAGATGTCTATTTCAATAATTAATCTCGCAGAGGTTAAAGGACTACTTTGAATAGAAATTACATAGGCTAAGACCTATGCTTTCAGAAAATTGATGTCAGAGCACACATGAAAAAAGCGTACTATAAGAGTTTGTATGGATTTATAATTTAGCTGAAAATATATCTTTTTTCCTTTGGAAAAGTTGCAATAAAGTCTGAAACCTTACCTGGAGTCCATTTTTAGCCTTTCTAAAGCATTTCAACGGTGGGTCTCTTCGCATACTACTTATCGCAGCTTTTAAAAGGGAAAAAAGGGGTATGATGATTTTCAGCTTTATCAATAAAGGGCAAAATTACTGAGCGCTGATTGGTTGAGAGAGAGGGCATTTTTTCTTAATCGAGGGCATTTTTAGTAATCAAGAGAGGGCATGATTACCTGTTAATGATTGGCTAATCCGTTTATTGCCGTAGCGCTAAACAGGCTTCCCAGATAAAAAATAGACTCTCGTGCAATTAATCCTTAATAGTACTTGGCCTCATGTGATTACCTATACAAATTATAAATCAATACGAACTCTTACAGTACGCTTTGGTCACCTATGGTCAGAGGTGTCAATTTTCACACCTTAGGTGCGATAAATTTCGGGATTAAGGAGAAATCGGCAAGAAATCCAGAATTGCCCGACGGAAATAAACTCGATCACTGATTCCCCTCGATTAACTATGCCGATTCTCTCGCGGAGATTAATTGTTGGTCGTAATTGATATTAAAAGGGCATATTTCAATACCTAGTTAAAAAAATTTGTAGGCAATTGCCTCTATTTGTTTTTGTGGCTGTCGACAGATTAAATAAGATCATGGAAACGTGTTAAAAAACACTTTAACAAAACACTTACCGAACTTCGAGTAATCGTTATCTCTAGCCCAGAGAAAGTTTTGTTTTTCAAACTGTGAACGTTTTCACTGTAGCTCCTCGAGCGAACTGACTAGCAAACACGATTGAAAGTATTTTATATGTTTGGTTTTCCTCAGAGATGGGAACATAATATGTGTGATAGAGCATTCAGCTACAACAGAAGTCAGCAAATACTTCTGCTTGCACGTACAAAAACATCGAAACAGGTTAAAAGTCGTCCCTTTACCTCTTCTGTGAGCACGTACCCAGCGAAGAAATGTTGTCTCGTGAAACACAGCTTTATCAGTTCCACGGTCATTTTGAACTGTTTTGATATATTTTTCTAAGTTCTAACTAGTCTCGAAGTTATGAAATAAACTAAAAGGTTCCTCGATCTTGTATTGCGAAAAAAGATCACAAAGGGAAATTATTTTCTTAAGACTTAAAGAATCAAAGGAGCATGTAGGCTCGATTGTTTCATTTAGACCGGACAGAACACTACAACGCCATAAATATTCCTGATCGCACATAAACAACGTTGAGCGGGGTTAAAAGTCAATGTATCTGCGTCTAACACGTACATATACCCAGTGAAAAATAGCTTGTTCCGTAAAATACAGATTCATTAGTTTGGCTGTTATTTCACTTTGAGTGCGTTGTCTGATACGGTTCCTGAAGTTTATCCCAATAAAGAAGCTTTCTTAATCTTTTTTTTATGACTGAAAGAATCAAGGTGCTCAAATCCATGCCAGCAATGTAACAAATAATACTTCCGGTTTGACATTCACTTCCGGGTTTGAACTGAAGATCCAAAGCGATCCATTTTTGTAAAATTTAATGTGGAATCATTTGTTTCCCTGAGTAACACTGAATATTTTATCTAATGTTAAACTTACCGCGAAATATTAGGAATTTGAACGTTACGCTTGCATATTGTTTGAGCGTCTAGTCTCAGATCGAGACAGAGGCTGTTGTGAAGAAATGATGTTAGCATGTTGAAGTTATAAATATTCCAAGCCGATCAATTACACTTAATCGTCTCAAGGGCTATCACCGACAACGTAGTAAATAGTGAAAAACAACCATACAAATAAATGTGTTCTCGTCAAAGAAATACCACGGATCAACTTGGGGAGCTTAAAAATTTTCCATTTTTGTGGCTTTGTGCATCGAATCTTGCCATCTTGCGAAAATGTTTTTGATAAATGATTACATTTACTTCAAGGACCGTCACCAGTTGAATCAGTTTGCGACAAAAATCTGGCGGGGAAAAATAAATTTCAGGGATTTATTAGCCTGCGTGCAGCCGTCTCCTATTTCCTAAAGCGGAAAAGTGACGTCTGCGAAACGGCGTCGTTAATCGTCTTCCAGTATCCTGCTGTTTCTCCAGAATCTGGGGACCGCTCTCTCATTGGTTGCTTTGACAGTAGGCATCGTTAGAAACAACCCTGATTGGCTGTCATCGTAAAATACTCAATATAATTATGCGTTGTGTTTTCATTAACATTCAAGAGGAAAACATTAACCGTAACTCACGAGTGATTTTGTGCAGTTTATTTCGCTTTTAGTGAATCACAACTACAGAAGTCTGGTTCAAGGTAGAGGAGAATTTCAAAGTGACAAAGTCCGCTCTGTACAGTTTGCTGTATACTCAAGATCCCTGTGTATCAAGCAATCGATGCGTTGGAAAGCTGCGGAAGTGACCCGCGGGGATTATTATGAAAGATCGAAGACGAAATCTTACATGAAAGCGATTATAAATCTTTCAAGGCTGAGCTGCTAGTGAATAAGGAGTTTCAAACACTTGGAATAAACAGTTTGGAATCCTCGAAGGGCGAGTACTTTTGGATGAATCGCTTTCGTGATCGTGTACTAAAAGTTACTAAAGGAGTTGACAGGATGCCGTATATAACTCTTGCGCTTCCTGACATTTGTCTCAGATTAAACTCGTTTTCGAGCTATTTCAATTTGTGTTTTTTTGAATGCTTGTTATATTCTTTATAATTAGGGGGAACTTCAACTCAAACAGTCCCGTCCGACTCAGTAATTTAGCAAATATTTAGCTGAGGTCACAGGTCTTCACCATTTCTTTATTATCTTCATCTTTATATTTATTATCATTTTCTTTATTATTTGAAATACTATTGTACTAAAAGTACTCAGTGACAAAGCAAGATTTTCTGATTTAGGGTCGTCTTTCGTTGCATCATATCTACGAAACGAAATTGATGAACCCACATTTGTACACTTCTGAAACGAGTAACTGAATATCTCATAGGGGAAAAAGTTTTAGATGAAATAATCAAACTTTTTAGAGTTTAGCAAGAACGTGCTTTAAAATTTAAAGAACGATCTCTGGCTAAAATGATTAAGAAACTAGGAGCTTTCGACTGCTCCAACTACAGTCTTCGACTGGTAAAATGAATGATAAGAAAGCGGTGAGGAAATTTAAATGACAAGTGTGAATTGCGAAACAATAAATGTGCTTTTAACTGTGCTTTTAACTTGAAACAGGGAAAATGAATTTGTAGCACAGATTACGGTAATTTATGACTCGAGCTTATTTTGTGCCGAGCAGAAAACTTCAAGGGTCGGGATGGTGGCTAAGGGGCATGGGTACAAATGTCACTTGTCAGTTAAATAGTAAGCCATTTGTCAGTTGTAAGTTCGACTAACAAAAACAGACACTGGACTGCGTGTTCGTGAGCGCAAATAGGAAAGAATACTAAAATACACACACATAACACTGGGTGGTTCTGGGCCACAAAAAATTTCCCTTTTGCTGGCTTTGCATACTCGGTGACAAGTTGGAGCCGGGTATGCAAAGCCAACAAAAGGGAAATTTTTTGTGGCCCAGAAACCACCACGTTCTATGTGTGTGTGGAATAAACATGGCAAAAACCACTGCGCATAAGAGGAGGCTGCACGCCTTCAAATGGAAAACGGGGGCACAGCGCGGCCATGAAATCGGAAAGGCAACTTTCAATGAAACACAAAATTTCACATTTTGGCCCAGGAATTATTTTTCATTTGAAGAAATGTGCGCAAATTTTTATAGAACATGGCTGCAGCACGCGAAGATGATGATGTCCTTATTCTTGATGCTGCAATCAGAAGGCTACAAAATTTGCAAAGGCAAAGGGGGGCTGAAGAACCTGAGAACATGGCAGCAGCACGCGAAGATGATATTCTTGATGATTTAATAAATTTGGAAAAAAATGTAAGAAAAGATGAAAAAGAAGAAAATTTATTCATTGAAAGAGCATTTGATGTTGTTGAAAGAGAGAGAGCAGCAGGCCGGTTGACGCAAGAAAGATTGGAAAGATTTATCAAAAATCTTGTCAATCAATATGAAAATGGAACAAGCAAAAGAGAAAAATTTCGAGAAGTTGAAGAGTGGGTCAAACTTTTCCAAACCCATTATGACCCTGTTGAATATGAAAAGATTGCAAGAAATTTATTTGATGATTTTCCTGGACTTTCTTTGCAAAGTGTGAAACTTTTACTGGAAGGATTGCAAAATGGATTTCTGGAAAAAAAAATTCACGACAGATTTGTTTTGGCAGAAACAAATTTCCGAGGATGGCTCCACGTGTGGTCAATGCAGGTATCAGAACTTAACCTAAAAAACAAAGATCGTTGGAACCCCCATTCAAAAGATTTTTATAACCCCGCTGCAAGTGATATTTTAGTTTTTGCAAAAGAGTACCGTGAAAAGTACATTGAACTGCTAAAAAAAGAGTTGAAAGAGATGGGGATGGTGAAAGTATTATTTTCTTTTGATACAATGTTTTCAAGAAAGAAAACTGAAGAAGAGGGTGGAAAGGAAAAAATCAAACAGTATTACAAGAGTGAACTGTATATTTTCCAAAAATTTGACGAAGAAGAGATCACGGAAAAATTTAATGAATTTATTGAAGAATCAAAAAGCAAAACGGAAGTCTCAGTTCAAAATTCAGAAATGGTGTTTGAAAAAATAAAACAAGTGTATGTGCATGTTGCAAAATATGAACCACTGAAAGGAGGAACATGGTTGCCACTTCCGCCAAAACTTGCAGCAAAGAAAGCAATTGTTAACGTGAAAAACGTGGACAATGAATGCCTGAAGTGGGCTTTGAAATCAGCACTTTTCCCTGTAAAAGATCATGCAGAAAGGCCGAGCAAATACAAAAATGTTGATGACAAAATCAATTGGAAGGGAATCGATTTCCCCACACCGATTAAACAGATAAAAAAGCTTGAGGCACAAAATCCAAAACTGGCAATCAATTTATATGGTTGGGACAAAGAAAAAGACTGTTTCATGGGAGGTTTATGGTTCAGCGAGAAAAGTCATGAAGTGCCAAGGATCAACCTGATTATTATTGTGGATGGGGAGAACAATCATTACTGCTGGGTCAAACGAATGAGCTCATTGGTTTATGATCAGACAAAACATTGTGGAAAAAAACACTTTTGCAATATGTGTATTACACATTTCAGAACAGCGGAAAAGTTGGAGGAGCATCAAAAACAATGTGAAGGTTTGAATGGCAGGCCAACAGTGATCGAAATGCCGGAAAAAGGAAAAAACATCCTGAAGTATCAAAATTTCCAAAAACAGATGAAGGCGCCTTTCGTGATTTATGCAGATTTTGAGGCGCTTGTAAAAAAGATTGAATATCGCGAGTGTGCAAGAAGTCCAGAACAAAGTTACACAGAAAAAACTGAAATCCACGAAGCGTGTGGATACGCCTGGATATGTGTGAGAAGTGATGGAGAAATAATGAATTCAAAAGTTTTCAGAGGGCAAAATGCAGTGGCAAATTTTCTGAGCGACATTGTGCAAGAAGAACAAAATCTGAGAGAAAGTGTGGAAGAGAAAGAACCAATAAGAATGGAACCGGAAGATTGGGAAAATTTCAACAACGCAAAAGATTGTCACATTTGTGGCAAAAGTCTAACGAAAGAAAATTTCCTTGACTCACTGCCTGCATGGAAAAAAGAAAAATATTTGGGACAGGTTCACAAAAAATGTTTCTGGTTTGTGCAAAAAAAGGTTGGGTTTCTTTGCATGAAAAAGTTGGACAAAAAGCAAAAAGAAGCAGCAGACAAACAAGAAAAGTGTCAATTCTGCGAAAAACCGTTGATCCAACCAACTTTCAGAGACGCGGTGAAAGACCATTGCCATGTGACAGGCAAGTTTCGGGGGGCCGCGCACAACCATTGCAATTTAAAACTGAAACTGAACCCCAAATTTTTCAAAATCCCAGTTGTATTTCACAACCTGAGAGGTTACGACGCGCACCACCTTATGCAAGCGATGTCGCAGCAGGAAAAGGATGTGAAATGTGTGGCCAACAACATGGAAAAGTACATCACATTTTCCATGGGGAATCTGCAGTTCATAGACAGTCTGAATTTCATGCAAGGAAGCCTCGACGCGCTTGTGAAAGCAACACCCCAAGAAAAGTTGAAAATCACCAAAACAACAGTGGACAACCCCCAGGTTGATTTGTTATTTCAAAAAGGAATCTACCCGTATGAGCACATGGACTCATGGGAGAGGTTCGAAGAGACAAAACTGCCACACAAAAAACTGTTTTATAGCAAACTGAACGACGAAGCCATTTCAGACGCTGAATATGCGCACGCGCAGAAAGTGTGGGAAGCCTTTGACTGCAAAAACCTGGGAGATTATCATGACTTGTATGTGAAAACAGACGTGGCACTGCTGGCGGATGTTTTTGAAAATTTCAGGGATCTGTGTCAAGAGCAGTACGGGCTGGACCCGGCGAATTATTTCACATCGCCAGGGCTGAGTTGGGACGCGCTTCTGAAAATGTCTGGCATTGAGCTGGAGCTCTTGACGGACATTGACAAGCATCTTTTTGTGGAAAGGGGGCTGCGCGGCGGGATCTCAAATGTGAGCAAAAGGTATGTCAGAGCCAACAATCCAATGTGTGAAGGCTTTGACGAGACCAAACCGAAAAAGTGGATCATGTATCTCGACGCGAACAACCTTTACGGCTGGGCCATGTGCCAGCCAATGCCCGTGAGAGGATTCAAATGGAGAAGCGTGCTGCCAACGGAAGAAGAAATTTTGAAGAAAAAAGAAGACGCCAAAACCGGCTGGATTCTTGAGGTTGACCTCGAATATCCGGAGGAGCTGCATGAAGAGCACAACAGCTATCCGCTGGCGCCGGAAAAAAAGGCGGTAAAAAAAGAGGACATGTCAGACTACCAGCACCGTCTGATGGATGAACTGGAAATCAAAACACCAAAAGAAAAGAAACTGCTGCTGACACTGGAAGACAAAAACAACTACGTCGTGCACTACAGGAACTTGCAGTTTTATCTGCAACAGGGGATGAGGCTGAAAAAGGTCCACAAAGTTCTCGAGTTTGAACAATCGGCGTGGATGAAACCTTATATCATGAAGAACACCAATTTCCGCAAAAGAGCAAAAAGCGCTTTTGAAAAAGACTTTTACAAACTGATGAACAACTCGGTTTTCGGGAAAACGATGGAGAACCTGCGGAAGCGCACGGACATCAAAATCGTGAAAAGTGAAGAAAAAGAAAAAGTCAGAAAATTTGTTGCCAGTCCGTTGTTCTCAAGGTTCGCCCAATTCACAAACAACATGGCGGGGATCCACATGCACAAAGGGAAGCTGGTGCTGAACAAACCGGTGTACACGGGCATGACGATCTTGGACAACAGCAAGATCCTCATGTACGACTTTTTCTACAACCACCTGAAAAAGCGGTACGGATCAAAATGTGAACTTGTTTACACGGACACGGACAGTCTTCTGCTTGAGATCGAAACAGAAGACGTTTACAAAGACATCGCGACAACGAAAGAAATGTATGACCTGAGTGATTACCCGCAAGACCATCCACTTAACTCAGACGAGAACAAAAAAGTCTTGGGCAAAATGAAAGATGAATGCGCGGGGACACCCATCGCGGAAGCCATCTGTCTCAGGTCAAAAATGTATTCCATCCTCCGAGGGGACGAAAAAAATATCAAAAAGGCGAAGGGGGTCAAAAAGTGTGTCGTCAAGAAAAACATTTCCCACGAGCAGTACCGTGAAATGATTTTTGGCGAGAAGAAACAGCTGAAGCATGGAATGAACATTCTGCGGAGCGAGGGGCATGAAATTTACGGAATGCACGTGAACAAGATTTCACTGTGTGCGTTTGACTCAAAACGCTGGATTGCAGATGACGGGATCCACACAAAAGCATACGGTTTCAAAGATGCCCCACTAACAGAAGAGGATTTGGAAGCGCTGTTGCTGGACACAGAAGCTGTCACAGCGCTCGGGGAGTGGCTGGAAGAACAGTTTTAACAATCTCGCTCGGGCGCAAACTGCGCAAATAATTCAAAACTCCAGGGTCAAGAAAAATTTCTTCTGGATTTTTAACGGTGTTGTTTCTGCCAAAAATATCAGAATATTTTTGGTTAACGTCACTTCTTGTCCTTCTTTTCCCAATGGTTGAAGCTTGAATGAGAACACCGTTGCGTCCACGGCCCATTTTTCAAAATTTCATTTGTTTGTTCAACTGTCCACGCTGGCCGGCGGGAGAACGGTGTTTTTAGGCACAATCTGCAGCTCTTCACGCACAAAACCGCGCTTGGGTCCATCATGCAAATAGTACAGAACGGGCTGATCCGGTTTTTGTAAAACCTTTTCAATGGTGAAAACTTTCAAAGACCAAATCGGATCCGTGGCTCTTTTTTTCCCCCCTTCAAGCTCACCAGGTTCGTAAAGATGGCGAACCTGAACAAGATATGGCAGGATTTTTTCATCCTTCCCAACAGGTCTGTGATAAGCAGTCGAAGGTTTCGAGAAAAAGATTTCTCTTTGATTGCAACAGCGGGTTTCTTTCCGATGAGGCTGGTCACCTCGTTGTTCAAAGCCGAAACAACTTCAGGAAGTCTTTTCACCCATGCCCTGGACCGCTGGCCCTCAGGCATCCGCATTTCCACGGCATACTGGTGACCGAACAGGCGTTCGGCAAGGGTGCGGTTGAAACGTTCAACAATGGCCTGATCGCGGTGAATGTTGACGCGCCCGCGCCGGATGAAAGTTTTGTGATTTTCCATGACTTTCGTCACAGCGCCCATGAATTCGCGCCCAGGGTCAACTTGCAACATTTCAGGCCATTTCAAAGGGCCGCGCTTGTAAATTTTCTGGAAAGCCTGGGCAACCTCATCAGAATTTTTCGAGGTCAAGGGTTCGGACTCTTTGAAACGGCTGGCCACGTCGACAACGTTCAGCGCGTATTTCCAGACTTTGCGACCGCGAGGCAGTTTATCGTGAGGCAAAAAAAGAAGGTCCGCCTGGTGGACCTTGTTGGGTAAGGACACGTCGAATTTCGGTCGAGGTATATGCTTCGGCGCCGGCAGGAATATCTGCCAGAGGGCTTGCTTGATCAACCACTTTTTTGCGGTGTCTTCCGGGACTTTTGCAGCCGCGGCCAGTTTTTTGATGGCGGCAATGCCTTTCCAATAACCGCCAGGGCTGTAGTATGTCTTCGCGAGTTTGGTGTCCATATAAACGAGGTGAAAAAAAGTTTAAATGTTAGCAGATGAATCTTGTTTTGGTTTTCCCGCAAGAGGCGCATTTGACTTTCAGAAAGGTTTGCCCATTTTTGGTTTTTCCGAGTCTTTCACTCCCACGAACGTTGGGGGTGATCTTCTTCTCATACACACAGTAGAAATCCATATAAAAGAGGTAAAAAAAGTTTAAAAGAACCGGAAAGCAGCGTAGCCCAAAGCGAGAGCCCCGGCCCCGACAAACATGAGTTCACCATTTTTTTGCTGCTGGCTTGGTTGATAAAAATCCGAAAATTTGGGCTCTTTGGGAGGAGCCATTTGCTCTTCAGGATGCGCCTGGTTGTAGAGTTTGAAAGCGTAGTCAGTGTTGGTGAAGTTCTGCTTGGCTTCCGCTTTTATGAGCTCGTTTGTTGCAATCCAGTCGAGAAGTTTGGTGCGGTCGCGCACGTATTTGGCTTTCGCAGCATCATACGCCTCGATAGCTCGGTCGTGGCGCTCTTTTTCTTCAAGAGCGGCTTTTTCACTGTCATCGCCTTCTAAAAACTTCGCCAGATAATTGCCGCCGGTGAAAGCAGCTGCGTTCAACACAGCCCCGACAGACATCAGTCCAAACGACATTAATGCCATGCTTATACAATCGGCGGCATTTTTTCAAATGATTTTTTTGGGTGTTCAAACGTTGGTCGGGAGGATTTTCTGGTCCTCCAGGTACTTCTTGAGCCAGATGCTGCCCGTCATCACACCAGTGAACATTGCGAAGTTTTCGATAGAATCTGAAGGGTCATCTGTAAAACTTCTCTTGAACACTTTTTTGACAGCCCACCCAATGCCAGCAGAGAGGCCAACGAGAGTCGCGGCCTCCATGGCGTTTTTTACAAGATTGTTTTCAGGCATGTTTTTATGAAAGAAAAAAATAAAAGTTCAAAAGAAAATTATTCAGACTCCACATTGCTTGGCGGCTTCTCATCTTCATCAGCTTGTGAATCTGCATAGCTTGGCGGTTTCTCGTCAGGGTAAATTGGCAACACAGGAAATTCCTCATCTTCATATTCATCTTCTTCAATGAATGGTGCATCCCAGAGAAGCATGATTGTATCAAAAAATGCTACGGAAAATTTTAACCAAAAATAGCTGATTGCAAAAATACCAACGCCTGATACAACAGCTTGGGCACCGTCAATTTTCATGTTTTGTATATTGTGTAAATATTAAATTGGGGCGGCACCAATGCAATCAATCCATTTTGCGAATTCCTTTTCTTGGCTGCGGTTGCTGCGGTGGCTGCGGTGGCTGCGGCAGAGGAGCTGGTTCTTTTGGCTGCGGCTCCGGTGGATTATCCTGTTTTTTTGCGAAAAAAGCTTTTATATCATCACGCTTGACATAAGTTGTAACAATGGTTACGCCAATTCCAGCGATAGTTAGCCATTGGTTTGTGGTGAAACCCTCTGAATCGGCTGCAGCAGGCTTTGGTTCGGTTTCCGGCTCAGGAGCAGGATCACGGGGAGCGGTTTCTTTTTTTGCCTGCTTGTTGTTTGCAATAATGATAGCCGCCTCAGCTGCGGTTTTTTTCTGCGATTCGCGGGCCAGCCGTGTTCTTTCGGCAACCATTTTCCCAGCAGCCACTCGCTTGGGATTTTTGGCAGGCTTTGTTGCCGGAGTTTGTGAAGTTACTTGGCTTTCCATTGGTTGCTGCGGTTCAGAGATTTCTTGTGCGGTCGGTTGCTTCTGTTCTTCAGCCATTGTTACTTTGAAACAAATTTATATTTAATTAAAAAAAAAAAATTTTTGTCAGGAATTGCTGGCTTTGTGAGTAATTATTCAGCGGTTGGTGGGCTTTGCTCAATAATTTCTTCCGATTTTGCTTCGTGATTTTTTTCAAAATTAATGTGTTTTGCCGATTTTGCTTCGTGATTTTTTTCAAAATTAATGTGTTTTGTTGTGATCAGAGCTGCGTTTGCCACAGCGAGAAAACGACCGCACCTCAGGGACATGCTGCCTGCCAGGTTAGACAGCTCTTTGTTGATGATGTAGTCGTTTTTAAGTTCTTTTTGATAAGCATGGATGTCGTCGAGGTTGACTGCCATTCCGACGGCTTTGGTTACAAGAAAAACGAAGCTGTCGATCAAGCTGTCGGTTGTATTTGAGCCCACGTATGTCTCGTACCGTTTTGTGTATTTCTCGACCTCTTTGTCACTGAGGCGCTTCACATTCTCGTGTGTTAACTGCACCCCGATTGCTTCTTTGGCTTTCCCTGTTGACACCAGCACGGCAAGCTGCTCACGAAGTGCAGGAATATCAGGCTGCGTTGAAACTGGAAAGGCATTGCCGGGCGCGCTCGTTTGCTCAACTTCAATCAAGTTCATAATGTCATTTATAGTTTCTTCAATTTCTGGGGTTAATTCGGATGGATTTGCCATTTTATATTTATTGCTATTTTTTTAATTGAGATTTTTTTATTCCGTAAGGGTGCCGAAGTAAGAACACAAGGTAGGAAAACTTATTTTTTTTCAGCCATGAAATGTAATCTTTGTACTCATCTTGAGAAAGTTCGCCGGCGTAATCTTCAAAAATCGCTTTCAAAGTCTTCCCTGCGGGAGTGTAAAAAAGCACAACTGCCCCAATGTTTTCGCGGAAAGAAGCCGTTATGCTGGTCATCTTTTGGGTGACCACCCACACGCTTAGCCCTGTGTGGCGAGCGCTGAACGCAAGTTTGACCAGCTCGCCTGTTCGCTTTTTTACATCTTTCGAGGCTGCGCAGTCATCAAGGATAATGAGCGTGTTGGTGCCCTCGAAAAGCCCGGAAACAAGCTTCAACCAGCCCTCAACCCATTCCTGTTCGCAAATGATAACAAAAAAACGCGGGTCCGCCTCGGCGAAGCGATGAAAAGTCTTGTTGTACGCAAATGTCGGGCAGATGAGCACGATGAAGTCGAACTTGCCACGGAAAGGGCCGCGGAGCTTATCAACCACAAACTTTGATTTTCCCGAATTTGTCGGTCCAATTACGAGAGCGTTAAACGGTATGTTGCCTGGGTCCATTTTATTAGTACTGCACAGAATCTAATTGCTGCCCAATTACGTTCATCTGCGAGTCACTGATAACAAAGACGTGGCAGTTCACGTTGCCTGAGTTTTTGGCATTCCGCTCGAGTTCAAGCTGGACTCCATCTTGTGTGTTTACAAGCCGCGTGCCGCTTCCGTGCATTTCATGACTTTCCATTGAGCGAAGATCTATCAGAAGCCCGAACTTGTTTTCGGTGTAAAACTTTTTCAGATTCATGTTCGGTGTTTTGTTTTTTGACTTTCCAAAGAAGCGGTCAACTTCACCCCAGATATCCTTTCCTTCGATGCCGTTGTTGTAAATCATGTTGGGCTTGCCGTTCACCGTAACGGTGACTTTTGTCAGGTCTGGGTTGAAGTACTTTTCTGAATCCCTGGTGCCGGCTTCATAAGGCTCAACGAAAAGGAGAAGAAGACCTTTCAGGGACCTTCTCTGCGAGTTTACTCTGAGGTTTATCCTTGTGTCAATGCCTTTTGAGAAGGTGTGCACAAATGGCCGCTCAACATGATCGTAAAGGAATTCCTTTCCTGAGGAGTAAACACTTCGCGCGTCGTCCGCCAGAGTCTTGCTCCTCATCATTTCGTACTCGAGCTGGATGTTTGTCAGCTTGTATTTCAGTTTAGCGGGGTCAGAGCCTTTTACAACCTGCGAGGCCGGCGCAAGGGTCAGCACAAACATGAGGTCGTGGTAAAGAGCTTTGGGGTAGAAAACGCCGTGGTCGGTCAGGATCTGGTGGTCCAGTTGGATTCGATATTTTGTTCCGAAAACCGTGTTAAGTGCGTTTTCCGCGCCCACACCCGAGGTTTTTTTATCCCCCGCATTTGAGCGGATCTTGCAGAGGTCCTCGGACTGAATACCCTCGAGCAGCATGTTGTCCCGCTCCTCCTGTGAGAGGAAAAGGTCCTCCCAGATCTTGAAAATGTCATACCCCACCGTGTCCTGCAGTATGGTTCCAGCGTACTTAACAGTCAGCCTGTCGACAAGAGCACGGGAGACGTTTTGTACAAGGAAGTTGTTGTCGTGCCCTCCAGCCAGGTCGATGTTAAAGATAAGTGAGATCGAGCCTGGCACGAGGACCTCGTTCTCATTCAGCTTGGGCACGTAAACATACAACGTCTCGCCGGGGTTGGCTTCGCTGGGATTAAAAGTGATGCGCTTGACCGTGCGCTCGGCTTTCATTCCGCCTAAAATTTTTTCTTGGTTCGTTGGACGAAGGTTTGCTTGCACAGACATGTTTATACAACGCCGGACATTTGTATTTAAATAAAAATAATTTGAATATATAATTTCGCGATGGCTGAAGGTGGAGAGTTTGGATACGATGACCCTGATCTTGACTATGATATTGACTACAATGATGACGATGATGACGATGAAGATGAAACCACCGATGAAACAATTCCTCTTATCCCTGGCGACTCATCCACACCTTGGCCTCAAGGTCAAGAGATTGAGATGCAAACAATGTCTCACGAGAAAAGCGGGCTGCCAGATAAATCTTATATTGAAGAAACATCTTTTGGTGGAACAAGTAGAAGACATATAACAGATGATGAGATTCAAAGAAGACTGAAAGCTTTAAGAAACGATAATACAGATTTATATTCCTCAGATAAAGCTGAAAATAATTATGAAATTTTAACTCAGGAGGGAAAAGATAAAGAAGCAAAACAATTAATAAATATTGTACAAAATGTGGAAATCGAACGTGCAAAAGAATTAATCAAAGAAAGATATCCAGAAGCAAACATACCTAAATTGGGATTAAGGATTGCAACTGCCGAAGAAGCAAAAACAAAACCAGGAATTAAATTTATGGATATTGTTGCTATTGGTAAAAATGCTGGTCTGATAAAGGTATTTCTTTCAAATGGAGAAGATTTTCAAAGTTCTTTCTTTAAAACGGAATACATCAAAAAAGTGCTTGGCCGAAAGGCTTTAGAAATTGATAATGAAAATTTAATAGAAACGAAGAAACAAAGTGATGAACTTGAAAAACAGATGAAAGAAAAACAAAAAGAACTGAAACAAAAAGAATCAATGGCAAAAGAATCTGAAAAACTAAAACAACAAATGGAAGAAAAGAGAAACAAAATTAGACAAATTGAACAACAGAAAGATGATCTTGAAGATACAAATGAGCCATTGAATATAGAAGAAATTGAAAAACTGAAACAACAGAAAAAAGACCTTGAAAAAGACCATCAAGAATTAGCAAAGAAACTTGATCAAACTAGAAAAGCAGCAAAAGATGGCAAAAAATTGCAAGAAGATATTCGGAAGCTCACACAAAAAAATGCCGAATTAAAAGAAACTGAAGAGAAACTTCAAGAAAAAATTAACACAGAAGATCTTAACGAAAAAAAAGAGCGAAAAGCAGAACTTGAAAACAAAAATAAAGAAGACAAAGCAATTATCGATGATGAAAACGCTTCACCTTCTGAAAAAGAGGCTGCCAGGGAGAGAATTGCAGATAGACAAGAGGAGATTGGCAGGTTGGCAACACAAATTGAAGAAAAAGAAAGAGCCATGCCGCTTCGTGAGCGTGTAAAAGAAATCTTCAAAAAGTACGGCGTGACAGTGACTTCAATCCTTCTTGCCGCAGGTGTCACGATTGGTGCTGTCATTGGCGTCATTACCAACGCTTTGAAATCAATGGCCAAAGCTTTGGGAAACGGGTTAAAAGCTATTGCGAAAAAAACAGCCTCCATTCTTCCGGGACTGCTCGGCTCGATTGTTTCTTTTCTTTTCGCAACTGCTGGTAAGGTCCTCGGTTTTCTGGCAGAACACACATGGCTTTTAATTTTGGCTGTTGTGGCCTTTTTGGTTGAGAGCTATGCCAAAAAGCAGAGTTAATTTTCTTTGGGAAAACTCAAAAATTAGCGGAATGTCAAAAACAACAAACCTGCAATTGCAACCGCGCCAACCATCATTGCAACTTTGTTCGTGTCATGAGAATCACTGCCCGAGCCAGCCGTTGGCACTCGTTCTTCTGTGTGCACTTGCGTTGTTTGTGTTGACTCTTGTGTTGTCGGTGTTTCAACAGGTTTCAAATCTTTTTTGCTTTCAGCTGTGGCTGCTTTGTGAATTGGATTGGAAGGATGGCTGTTTGGTGGGTTAATTTTTGATTTTCCGCCATCCATGTGCTGAAGGGCCGCTTTTTTTGTTCTTTTGTTTGCCCCGTCGTTGACCCCCAGCTTCATACCCGGAATCGCTTGTTTGAGCTGGTTGTTGTAACCAACCGTGCTTTCTGTGTTGATAACCATGCGGCCTGGCATCAACCAAGCGCCCGGGCACACAGCAAGGTTCAACCGCACTTTTGCCTCGTCCACCGCCAGCTGGTAACGCTGCACGCTCTTTGCCAGGTCGGGCATCCTCACTGCGTCTTCAACCAGGACAAGAAACTCGGTCTGGGCCTCCTTTGCTCTGCCTCCCGCCCCAAGAATGCTGCTGCGGACGTTTACTTGCGCACCCAAGATGCAATACACAAATGCTTCAATCGACTGGTTTATTCTCGACAAACCTGCCTGGGTCAAACCTGTTGTGGTTTTTGGTGCGAACCAGTTGAATTGCTCTTCAGCTGCATCATTTCTTATGAAACAAACTGATATTCCCTTTTCTGACGCCATTGGATCCTCGTCATCGAATTTTGCTTTTGCTGATGGATAGGGAACGTTCAGGATGAAAGGATCGCGGCAATAAATATAAACGCTTCCTAGCCCGTGGTTCGGGCCAATTGTAAACCGAAAATCGGTTGATGAAGGAACTTTGAACTCAGCACATAATCTTTTATAAGAAGCTTCGTCATATTTGTTGTTAAACTGACTCCATGTTGGATCACCCGGCAATGCGCTAAAGCTTTGGATACCTCCGAGCTGAAATAGGATGCGTCGAACCGTAAAGTACACGTGAAAGATGTAAAACGCTCGTACCTGTGGCGGCAGCTTCAGCGTGCTGTCTTTGTCAAATACTTCTCGAGATATTCCGCAGCCTGTTGTCGCGCACCACACTGCAAAGTTCAGCTGCTGTTCCCAGAAAGACATATCTGGCTTCGCCAGCCATTTTTTCGCGGGCTTTGACGTTTTGAATTTCGGTTGTTCCTTGGTAAATATCTCTCTAAACTTTGTTGTAAAATACTGGTCAGGGGTGACATAAATTTTGATTACTTTGTTGAATATTTTTTTCAAACTCGGTGCAGCTTCTTCGAATGGAACTGCTGGAACCGCCAGTGAACTTTTTTCTGGGCGTGGCGTCAGTTGGAAAGGAAAACCGCCAACTTCAACCAAACCCAGAGCTCTTTTCATTTCTGCGCTCCAATATTTGCGATCTGATCCGAATACGCTTTCCAAACTGTCGGGCCCCTCTTTGAAAAATATTTCGGCTGTTGCTGTGTTGTCCGGTGCAAAAAATACCTGGGCTTCAAATTTGCTTTTGTCAGCTCTCGGGAAACTTGCAGAAAAAGTCGCCCACGCCTTGGCTTGCGCAAGCTTTGCATTTGTGGAGCTGCCAGCCTGCGCTCGTTTTTCGAGATAGTCATACGCAACAGAATCTTGTTTGTTTGCGGTTTTCCATATGTTCATTTTCTTTTTCCCTGTTATTTTTCAATTGAAAAATTGCACGGAACAAAAATAAAATAGTTTTCCATTATTTTTGTGTTCAATACAAAATGGTTGTGCTCACAATCATCGCTCCTTCAAACGACTACACAGTTTATTTTCACCAGCCCCTTCAACCAAACTATATCAGACTTTTAAGCTGTTCTCTTTACAATTCTTGGTTTAACCTGAAAAAAGTGGGCAGACTTAAATCGATAAAACATAACAAAACCATCACCTTTTTACCGGGCCATTACACCTTGAAATCTTTGGCAAGTAAAATTGAAAATGATCTTTTGCCGGACAGTGACACCTTAAAAGCAGAAATCAACACACCCTATGGTCAAATGGTTGTCTTAAACACAAAATTGGAACAATTTGAAATTGATAAAAATTTGAGCTCTCTTCTTGGCTTTGGCATTGTCGGAAATTTACCACCATTCTTTTCGTTATTGTATTCAAAAAAACTTAACTCCACTTCAACGTACTTAATCCATTGTGACTTGATTGACAAACAAGAAAATCAGTTCAATGGAAAACCATCCACCATTCTTGCCAACTTTGATATAAAAGGTGAACCTTGGGAAAAAGTTTTTTATCAGTCAGAGCCACAGCATGTTCGTGCCACTTTGAAAAGTCGAGAGGTAAACAGTTTGACTATTTCAGTCAAAGATAAGAATGGTGAACTTTTCGATTTCAATGAGATGCCACTCACTTTCGTTTTGGAGATAAATTGATTACCTCTTGAATTTCAGACAATTAAAAAAAAAAAAAGCTGTATTTTATATACAATGTCTTCATCAAACGTATTGCCCAGTGCTCCTCCGGAGACACCACAAAGCGGATTATATCCTGTTTTACAAACGCCTGAGGCCTTTCGCCTTGGAGAGATAAACGAAATCAAAAAAAAGTTGGCTGAAGAGGTTGACAAGTATAGACTTGTTCGAAAAAAATTTAAACGCGCAAAAACAGCCGTCAACTGGCTTTCTGGAGGTCTTGGTTGCCTCAGCGCTGTTTTTTCGGGTGCCGGCCTTACTTCTGCTCTAACAGGGGTCGGAATACCCGTTGCCATCCCTCTTGGTGTTGTTGGTGGTTTATTCTCTGTTGCTTCCTCCGGTTTGATTCTTGCCGGTAAAAAACTTGACAAAAAAATGACTAAACACCAGGAGATTGTTACTCTTGGCCTTGCAAAACGTGCGAGTGTTGACAAGCTGGTTTCCAAGGCTTTAATTGATAATCGAATTAGTGATTCTGAGTTTCGGATTATTCTTTCTGAATTGGAACAGTACAATGAGTTAAAAGAAAAGGTACGAGCAAAGCTCACAAAAAAACCATCTTTAAGTAAACTGCCTGATGTTGAAAAGATAAAAAAAGAGCTTCAAGAACAGCTTATGAGAAAACTCGCGGCGCCCAGCATTGCAAATTTGAACTGAAGTTTGAGGGAAAAACAAAAAAAATATCTTTAAGTATAATTAAAGGTTGACTGCATAACTCAAAATGATCACGATATTTCACATGCTTTTCGTTATTTTTGCGGAACTTTCTTCTCCAGTTTGGCTGAATGATGTCAGACAGATAACTCAACAAGTTGTTGAGGCGATGCGTGAAGCGGACGAAAAAAAACATTGTGAAATTTGAGTTTCCTCTCCAGTTGCCCCATTGATTTTGTGGCCGCCGCGCTGTGCCCCCGTTTTCCATTTGAAGGCGTGCAGCCTCCTCTTATGCGCAGTGGTTTTTGCCATGTTTATTCCACACACACATAGAACGTGGTGGTTTCTGGGCCACAAAAAATTTCCCTTTTGTTGGCTTTGCATACCCGGCTCCAACTTGTCACCGAGTATGCAAAGCCAGCAAAAGGGAAATTTTTTGTGGCCCAGAACCACCCAGTGTTATGTGTGTAATACTATTGTAACGGCCACAAAAAGACGACAACATCAAGTCTTTGTTTCAGCAGCGTTCGATTTTATTGAATATGATTAAAATCTGGGTCTACACAGCAAGTTTGATCTCCATTAAATAACAGCGCGGAAAAATTAATTTAATCACATGTAGTTTTATACTGGCGTTATTGTTTCTTTTTAATTTTTTTTCGTAAGTTTGCTCTAACAGGCGTTGCAATTCACCCTTCATTGTGAGTCTTGTGAAGATCCCTTTCGTTTGAATCTGCATTGCCAGCTACAACCAAGAGGCCATATCCGGCATCGACAGTAGCAGCCACCTCGACACCATGAAGGACACAAACCCCAACAATTATTCCGCTTTCGGCGGCTAGCAGTAGCGCCTGCAGGCAGAAGATAAAGAGCATTTTCAACCCGTCTCAATTTTCTCCAACCTTAAATATCCTTGTTTCGTTTTTGTTTATTATCACATCTTTGGATTTTTTTCTTTCTTGTCAAGCTGATTTGAGGTTTCCTACATTTTACGGGCTATTTGGTTTGTTGCAAAAAGTGACTCAAACATAATGACGTAGCTGTTTTTGTTGACTGACTGACTGACTGTCTGACTGACTGTCTGACTGAATGTCTGACTGACTGTCTGACTGACTGACTGTCTGACTGACTGTCTGATTGACTGAGTGATTTGTAGCATAGTTTGGCTGGTTTGTTGTTGACTGACTGACTGACTGATTAATTGATCGACGTGTATTCAGGACAGGAGTTCAATAAATTATACCTTCATTTGGTTTTACAAACATTGCCACGGCAACAGCAACCAGAAGGAAAATCACCAGGCGATTCATCATCAGCTGAAAATGAAGAATGTTAGGCTAATGTTTATTATAAAGAATAACAGAATATAAACATCGTTTCGTAAGTACGTTGCCTTAACGAATACATTGTGATATCATAACATGTTGTCTGTGAACATCTCAACAGTCTTCTCGTTAGAAACTATTTAAGATGATTTCCGCAGAACATTCGAAAAATAATGGCAAAAACAAAGTTACCAAAAAATCTCATAGCATGGTAATATTTTAACTAAAGGTAAGAAGATCTTGTCAAGACTTAAGCTCTCAAGCTGACCCCGCGAGAGAAAATTGAATTTGAAGTTATCCATATTTCAATTAAAAGGGACCTTTCGCGTTAGTTGAAAACACAATAACACACGCTTTGAGCATTTACGAGGTTTGACATTAAATTTCTCGAGAATGCGTGGGGATTTAATCGCGGGGTCACCTAGAGAAATTAACTATAGGTAGATGTTTTAAATAGTATTCAAAAAGTTACCGTGTTGTGAGTAGATATTTGGTAAATAATTGTTGCACTTATTGCTCGAACTTTGAGCGGAATCCGTCTTGATATTTAAAAGTTTTTAAAACGTTGAAACGGAAAGTATTTGTATCACAACACAAGCACGCAAAAGTAATTAAAAAAGGTCGACTGTTTTTCAACCGGTAAAGCATTTTCTATAAAATGTACATCAGGTACAAATATTTGATTAGCCATGACTAAAATAAAAAGTCAAATATGAAAATCCCCACAATTAAGGTGGCTGGATATGAGATGTCTATTTCAATAATTAATCTCGCAGAGGTTAAAGGACTACTTTGAATAAAAATTACATAGGCTAAGACCTATGCTTTCAGAAAATTGATGTCAGAGCACACATGAAAAAAGCGTACTATAAGAGTTTGTATGGATTTATAATTTAGCTGAAAATATATCTTTTTTCCTTTGGAAAAGTTGCAATAAAGTCTGAAACCTTACCTGGAGTCCATTTTTAGCCTTTCTAGAGCTTTAATTTGAAAGCCACACGCGCGATTTTCATTTCAACGGCGGGTCTCTTCGCATACTACTTATCGCAGCTTTTAAAAAGGAAAAAAGGGGTATGATGATTTTCAGCTAAATTATAAATCAATTCAAACTCTTTCAGTACGCTTTGGTCACCTATGGTCAGAGGTGTCAATTTTCACACCTTAGGTGCGATAAATTTCGGGATTAAGGAGAAATCGGCCAGAAATCCAGAATTGCCCGACGGAAATAAACTCGATCACTGATTTCCCTCGATTAACTATGCTGATTCTCTCGCGGAGTTTAACTGTTGGTCGTAATTGATATTAAAAGGGCATATTTCAATACCTAGTTAAAAAAAATTTGTAGGCAATTGCCTCTATTTGTTTTTGTGGCTGTCGACAGATTAAATAAGATCATGGAAACGTGTTAAAAAACACTTTAACAAAACACTTACCGAACTTCGAGTAATCGTTATCTCTAGCCCAGAGAAAGTTTTGTTTTTCAAACTGTGAACGTTTTCACTGTAGCTCCTCGAGCGAACTGACTAGCAAACACGATTGAAAGTATTTTATATGTTTGGTTTTCCTCAGAGATGGGAACATAATATTTGTGATAGAGCATTCAGCTACAACAGAAGTCAGCAAATACTTCTGCTTGCACGTACAAAAACATCGAAACAGGTTAAAAGTCGTCCCTTTACCTCTTCTGTGAGCACGTAACCCAGCGAAGAAATGTTGTCTCGTGAAACACAGCTTTATCAGTTCCACGGTCATTTTGAACTGTTTTGATATATTTTTCTAAGTTCTAACTAGTCTCGAAGTTATGAAATAAACTAAAAGGTTCCTCGATCATGTATTGCGAAAAAAGATCACAAAGGGAAATTATTTTCTTAAAACTTAAAGAATCAAGGGAGCATGTAGGCCCGATTGTTTCAGTTAGACCGGACAGAACACTTCAACGCCATAAATATTCCTGATTGCACATAAACAACGTTGAACGGGGTTAAAAGTCAATGTATTTGCGTCTAACACGTACATACACCCAGTGAAGAATAGCTTGTTCCGTAAAATACAGATTCATTAGTTTGGCTGTTATTTCACTTTGAGTGCGTTGTCTGATACGGTTCCTGCAGTTTATCCCAATAAAGAAGCTTTCTTAATCTTTTTTTATGACTGAAAGAATCAAGGTGCTCAAATCCATGCCAGCAATGTAACAAATAATACTTCCGGTTTGACATTCACTTCCGGGTTTGAACTGAAGATCCAAAGCGATCCATTTTTGATGTTAGCATGTTGACGTTATAAATATTCCAAGCCGATCAATTACACTTAATCGTCTCAAGGGCTATCACCGACAAGTAAATAGTGAAAAAACAACCATACAAATAAATGTGTTCTCGTCAAGGAAATACCACGGATCAACTTGGGGAGCTTAAAAATTTTCCAATTTTTTGGCTTTGTGCATCGAATCTTGCCATCTTGCGAAAATGTTTTTGATAAATGATTACATTTACTTTAAGGACCGTCACCAGTTGAATCAGTTTGCTACGTTGATCCAAAAATCTGGCGGGGAAAAATAAATTTCAGGGATTTATTAGCTTGCGTGCAGCCGTCTCCTATTTCCTAAAGCGGAAAAGTGACGCCTGCGAAACGGCGTCGTTAATCGTGTTCCAGTATCCTGCTGTTTCTCCAGAATCTGGGGACCGCTCTCTCATTGGTTGCTTTGACAGTAGGTATTGTTAGAATCAACCCTGATTGGCTGTCATCGTAAAATACTCAATATATTCATGCGTTGTGTTTTCATTAACATGCAAGAGGAAAACATTAACCGTAACTCACGAGTGATTTTGTGCAGTTTATTTCGCTTCTTGTGAATCACAACTACAGAAGTCTGGTTCAAGGTTGAGGAGAATTTCAAAGTGACGAAGTCCGCTCTGTACAGTTTGCTGTATACTCAAGATCTCTGTGTATCAAGCAATCTGTGGCTGCAGCTAAGCCAGTTTGCAGTCAGCGGTTATCTACGCAAAAGCTTAGCGACCGCTCGCCTATTTCACTTACCGCCATTTTGTTTTCGCATCGCGTGGTGCTCATATAGATATGTAATTCGTGAAGGAAATCGTTTTCCATCGGACTGTGTCATGTGTTGTAAAAGGCCTAAACGGTAAGAAACTGTTCATTGAACTTTCCAGTAAATGTTGTAAGTCATTTTTAGCTATGTGCTTAGAACGTAAGCTTATTTCAGTCCGTTTCCTTCACACAGATTGTTATCTCGGGTAATTCAGTTATTCAGGAACCTACATGTGTAGAGCAAGTATCTTACCTGTGAATAAACGTCGTTTTTGGGTTTGAAACTCTTCTGGTCGAGTGATTTAGAAGCAGACACAATAACAATCGTTAATACAGCCGAAATGTCCGGCAAGAAAGATGCGAGTTCCGGTGAAGCTTCGTCCGTGGCACAAGCAAGTAGCGATGAGAAAGTTCTCGAGGGTGCACACGTAGAGGACGTAAGGAGACGCCCCATGACGGAGAAAGGTTACCATTATGTAATGGACGTGAAGACAAGTAACTTGAAGTCTAAGAGGTGTGAGCTAGTCAAACGAATGAGAAGTACTCTACTGGAAAGAGGTCAGTCAGTTAATCTTTCTAAATTTAAGAAGGAGCTAAGTGAAGCTCAAGTCGTCTATGCCGAATTTAGGGATATTGTTGGTGGAATTAAGGACGTCGTTATTCCTGGTGAAAGCATTGAAGAGATTGAAAGAATTTTTGAAGAAACTGAACAAGAATGGTCAAAATTTGAGGCTGACATTAGAGCAGAAATAAAACATCTAGAAGTCATTGAGTATCAAAAAATTCAATCTGGTTCAGTTGCATGGAGCTCCAAAGGTTCAAGTCGTGTTTCCTCGAAAGACAAAGACAGTCTTAAGTCAAAACATAGTTCCACCAGCAGTGTCAAGACTGAAAAGTTTCAGTTACGGAGGGAAGAAGCTGCTTTAAAGGCCAAGTTGGCTTTTGTAGACGAAGAACGAAAATTGAAAATGGAACAAAAAAAGGTTGAGTTAATGAAGTTAGAACAAGAGCAAAAGTTAGAGGAGCTAAGATTGAAAAGTGCGCTTGCTCAAAATCAAGCCAAGCTTAATGTTTGCTTAACAGAAGAAAAGGAAGAGATTGTTGACCTTGAACAGGACCTGGGCTCTGTTGCTCCGGTTGATAAAGTCAAGGATATAAAAAAGTTCCTCAAATCCATTCCAGTTACAAGTGACATTGAACAGACTCCTGTTCATCAGGATCCAATCTATTCTTCATCTCATGTAAATGGGGTTCAAACCACACCTAGCCCTCAACAGTACAGTACGCCGAACCCTAATGCAAGACCCTTCACACCAGTATCTAGCATCTTAGAGAAATGTATGGATAAATTAGTGGAAACAAGTAGTAAATTAGTGGCTGCCACTGTAGAACAGAACCAAGTGAACAGGCAACTAGCTATCTCTGGTCAGCTGCCAAAGATTTCAATCCCAGTCTTCAATGGAGATCCCCTTCAGTATCCTGCCTGGAACAGTTCCTTTAGTGCCCTTATTGATTCCAAACCCATGGATGCTCAAACAAAATTGAACTTCCTAAATCAATACCTCTCAGGGAAACCCAAACAAGTTGTTGATCAGTACCTGTTGATTGGAACTGAAGATGCTTATCAATCTGCCAGAAAATTGCTAAAAGAAAGATATGGTAATTGCAATGTTGTTGGCTCGGCATTCCTAAACAAGTTAGAAAATTGGCCAAAGGTTGGTACCAAGGACGCAGAGGCTCTAAGGGATCTTTCTGACTTCCTTGAAAAGATAAAGGCTGCCAGAGAAACTACTCCAAGCCTTGAAGTGTTGGACTTTGCCAGAGAAAATGTTAAGATTCTGTCAAAGCTGCCTGTCCAGCTCCAAAGTAAATGGAGAGGAAATGTAAAGAAGTGTAGAGCATCCAAGGGAGATGGAGCCTATCCACCTTTCACCGAGTTTGCTGCATTTTTGAAAGAGTGTGCTGAGAAGGCAAACATCCCTGAGCTTGAAGACCTGACTAGAACAAGGGACACTGTTAAGCCCATTGACCATACAAGAAGGTCATACAAAGACAAAGAAGTAAAGTCTTTTGCAACTCAAGGATCTGAACAGAACAGGCACTCAAACATCCAGAGTCAAGGCAAGAAAGAAAATTCTCAAACCTGTTTGTTTTGCAAGGAACATCATCATCTAGACAAGTGTAAGAAGTTTGCGGAGATGGCCCTCAGGGATAGGAAGGACTTTTTCTTTGAGAAATTTCTGTGTTTTGGTTGTGCTTCTAGCAGACAGCACCAAGCAGCGTCCTGCACAAACAAACTTGTATGTCGTATTTGTTCTGGAATCCATCCAACTTGTCTCCACCTGCAGAAAGACACTGTTGAGGGTACCTCGAACTGTACAAATGTTTGTACAATCCCAGAGCAAAGGAAAGGTTCAGATCATGCCATGATTGTGCCAGTGTGGGTTCGTCACATAAGTAAACCCAGTCAAGAAGTTTTGCAATATGCAGTATTGGATGACCAGTCTAACGTAAGTTTCGTGTCGCAGAGTCTATGTGAGCAACTGGACTTGCAAGGCCCACCAACAGATTTGCTGCTGACCACAGTACAAGAGCGAAATGTACATACGCCAAGTAGCCGAATTTGTGGACTCGAAGTGTTGGACTTTAATCGAGAGCACACTGTGAAGTTGCCTATGTTGTTCACGCGAGATGCCATCCCAGCTAGTAGGTCACAGATTCCAAAGGCCAGTGTTGCCCAGGAGTGGGAACATCTTCGCCCCATTGCTGATAAGCTAATGCCATATGATCCTAATGTTGAGATCTCCCTGCTTATTGGAAACAATTGCCCAAGTATCGTCAGGCCCAGAGAAGTTGTCGTGGGAAAAGATGATGATCCGTATGGTCAGAGATCCCTTATGGGATGGGGGATAGTTGGCAGAGTTTGCAAGTCTACAAGTGAAAGTGGTGAGAGTGAAGCAGTGTGTAACAAGATAGTTGCCAGCGAGACACATGAACACTTTGCCTTTTCGACTAAGGTAAAGGAAATTATCAACCCGCAAAGGATTATCCAAGTTCTTGAGTCAGACTTTGTAGAAAGCTCTACAAGGAGCAAATCCTATTCAGTGGAAGACAAGAGGTTTCTCTCAGTTCTGGAGAATGGTATTGTAAAGAGAGCAGATGGTCACTATGAGATGCCTTTACCCTTGAAGATGGATAGACTGACTTTACCATACAATCGCCAGCTTGCTGTCAAGAGATGGCACCAGTTGTTAGCAAGGTTTAAGAAGAACCCCAAGTTCCTTGAAGATTACCAAGTGTTCATGAAGGATGTGATTGAACTGTGTGCAGAGAGGGTACCAACAGACCGCCTGAATGCTCAGGATGGAAGGATTAACTATGTGCCACACACGGGTGTGTATCATCCGAGGAAGAAAGACCAAATCAGAGTGGTTTTTGATTGTTCTGCCCAGTTCGATGGTGTTTCCCTCAACAATTTCTTATTACAGGGTCCTGACCAAATGAACACTCTGCTGGGAATCCTGTGTAGGTTCAGGCAAGAAAGAGTAGCACTCATGACTGACATTAAGAGTATGTTTCATCAGTTTATGGTGTCAGAAGAGCATAGAGATTTATTAAGGTTCCTGTGGTGGGAAGACGGAGATCCAACTAAAGAAGTTGTTGAGTACAGAATGAAGGTGCATCTCTTTGGTGCTGGTAGCTCACCTGGATGTGCAAATTTCGGTCTGAAGAAGGCAGCAGACGATGGTGAAGATGAGTTTGGTAAGGAGGCCGCTGAGTTCATACGAAGAGATTTCTATGTGGATGATGGGCTCAAATCGGTTCCCACTGTGGAGGAAGCTGTCACCTTAATAAAAGCAAGTCAAGGCATCTGCGCTAAGGCAGGACTTAAGCTCCACAAGATCATGTCAAACAAGAGAGAAGTTCTCGAAGCAATCCCAATTGAAGAACGTGCTAAGGGTGTGAAAGAGTTGGATTTAAAGGTTGACCCACTTCCCTTGGAGCGTGCCTTAGGAGTGATATGGTGTGTGGAGAATGACAGTTTCCAATTTCGTATTGAAATGCATGATCGTCCCTTTACACGCCGGGGCATACTTTCAACAGTAAGTTCCATTTATGATCCCAGTGGCTACGTAGCACCAGTGACATTAAAGGGAAAACAAATTCTTCAGCAAATGTGTCGAGACAAGCTTGATTGGGACAGCCCAATTCCAGAGATTCTGCGTCCCGAGTGGGAGAAGTGGCGTAACGATGTTGTAAACTTAGAACAGTTGGAAATTCAGAGATGCTTTAAGCCAGAGGAATTTGGACAGATTCAGGAGTGTGAGTTGCATCATTTCTCAGATGCAAGCCTAGAGGGTTATGGACAGTGTTCATTTCTTCGCCTTGTTAATGAGGAAGATAAA
Organism: Blastomussa wellsi; assembly: GCA_947652115.1. Taxonomy (NCBI): domain Eukaryota; kingdom Metazoa; phylum Cnidaria; class Anthozoa; order Scleractinia; family Plerogyridae; genus Blastomussa; species Blastomussa wellsi. The sequence continues at coordinate 22,900,101 of OX393566.1, read as the reverse complement.
GCTTACTGTTCATTTGTCATTGGCAAAGCTCGAGTTGCCCCGATAAAGCAGTTCACTGTACCAAGGCTAGAGTTAGCCGCAGCCACCGTTTCAGCCAAGATGAGTGAGTTTCTGCGTGAAGAACTCCCCTACACAGATGTCAAAGAGTATTTCTGGACGGATAGTAAAATCGTTCTTGGTTATGTCAACAATGAAGCTAGGAGGTTTCATGTGTATGTAGCTAACCGTGTACAGCAGATCCGTGATCTCACAAACCCAAGTTCTTGGCTGTATGTTGACACAGAGAGCAATCCCGCGGATCATGCATCTCGTGGTCTTACCGCTTCACAGTTGTTGCAAGGTTCCAGGTGGTTAATGGGGCCAGAGTTTCTTTGGAAAGAGGGAGCCTTCCAGCCTCCAAAGAAGAAAGAGATTCAAGTTGAAGAGGATGATCCAGAAGTTAAGAAGGGAAATGTCTTCATGACTAGTGTAGAAAGTACAGCTACTTACTGCTCTGATTCATTCAAGTCGGACCGCTTAGCACATGTATCAAGCTGGTGGCGTCTTCTGAAGGTTGTTGCTTTATGCCTGCAACTCAAGTCCAAACTGGCAAACAGAAAAGTTAAGTTGAGCGAACAAGCAAGAGCAAAGTGTGCCAGACCCTTGCCAAAAGCAGCTGTTTCGTTTACAGAGTTCCAGTTTGCTGAAAAGGAAGTCCTAAAGATTGTTCAACGAGAACATTTCCATGAAGAAGTCCAAGTTCTAGAGAAGCTTAAAGTGGTTGGAGAAGTTTCAACCAGAGAGTCAGCAAGACAGAGAAATCAAACTATCAAGATGTCCAGTTGTTTGTACCGTCTAGATCCATTCCTAGATGACGATGGCCTTATCCGAATAGGTGGTCGCATCAAACGAGCCGATCTTCCAGTTGCAACAAAGCATCCAGTAATACTTCCACGGAAGAGTCCAATTACTGATTTGTTAATCAAGTTCTATCATGCCAAGGTGAACCACATGGGAAGGGGAATCACCCAAAATGAATTACGTCAGAGAGGTTATTGGGTAGTCGGAGGTTCTTCAGCTGTGTCGAACTGTATTTCACGGTGTGTAACCTGCAGAAAGTTGCGTCGTCCCCTGCAATCTCAGAAGATGGCAGACTTGCCTATTGACCGAGTTGAGTCTTCGCCACCGTTCTCGTACTATGCTGTCGACTTCTTCGGGCCCTTTCTTATCAAAGAAAGAAGAAGTGAAGTAAAGTGTAATGAGTCATAGTTCCAAATACAGAAACCGGGGAATTCCCCATCGAGGAGCCAGATGCTCAGTAAAAGAAACTAAGTGAACAATGGACATGGACATTCTTTTTTTTATAAGAGACTGTTGATGAATTTTGCTAAGGTTTAAGTAATTGTCAGAAAACAATTAGGGGAGCCATGTGGCTGCAGCTAAGCCAGTTTGCAGTCAGCGGTTATCTACGCAAAAGCTTAGCGACCGCTCGCCTATTTCACTTACCGCCATTTTGTTTTCGCATCGCGTGGTGCTCATATAGATATGTAATTCGTGAAGGAAATCGTTTTCCATCGGACTGTGTCATGTGTTGTAAAAGGCCTAAACGGTAAGAAACTGTTCATTGAACTTTCCAGTAAATGTTGTAAGTCATTTTTAGCTATGTGCTTAGAACGTAAGCTTATTTCAGTCCGTTTCCTTCACACAGATTGTTATCTCGGGTAATTCAGTTATTCAGGAACCTACATGTGTAGAGCAAGTATCTTACCTGTGAATAAACGTCGTTTTTGGGTTTGAAACTCTTCTGGTCGAGTGATTTAGAAGCAGACACACAATCGATGCGTTGGAAAGCTACGGAAGTGACCCGCGGGGATTATTATGAAAGATCGAAGACGAAATCTTACATGAAAGAGATTATAAATCTTTCAAGGCTGAGCTGCTAGTGAATAAGGAGTCCTAAACACTTGGAATAAACAGTGTGGAATCCTCGAAGGGCGAGTACTTTTGGATGAATCGCTTTCGTGATCGTGTACTAAAAGTTACTAAAGGAGTTGACAGGATGCCGTATATAACTCTTGCGGTTCCTGACATTTGTCTCAGATTAAACTCGTTTTCGAGCTATTTCACTTTGTGTTTTTCTGAATGCTTGTTATATTCTTTATAATTAGGGGAAATTCAACTCAAACAGTCCCGTCCGACTCAGTAATTTAGCAAATATTTAGCTGAGGTCACAGGTCTTCACCATTTCTTTATTATCTTCATCTTTATATTTATTATCATTTTCTTAATTATTTGAAATACTATTGTACTAAAAGTACTCAGTGACAAAGCAAGATTTTCTGATTTAGGGTCGTCTTTCGTTGCATCATATCTACGAAACGAAATTGATGAACCCACATTTGTACACTTCTGAAACGAGTAACTGAATATCTCATAGGGGAAAAAGTTTTAGATGAAATAATCAAACTTTTTAGAGTTTAGCAAGAACGTGCTTTTAAAATTTAAAAAACGATCTCTGGCTAAGATGATTAAGAAACTAGGAGCTTTCGACTGCTCGAACTACAGTCTTCGACTGGTAAAATGAATGATAAGAAAGCGGTGAGGAAATTTAAATAAAAAGTGTGAATTGCGAAACAATAAATGTGCTTTTAACTGTGCTTTTAACTTGAAACAGGGAAAATGAATTTGTAGCACAGATTACGGTAATTTATGACTCGAGCTTATTTTGTGCCGAGCAGAAAACTTCAAGGGTCGGGATGGTGGCTAAGGGGCATGGGTACAAATGTCACTTGTCAGTTAAATAGTAAGCCATTTGTCAGTTGTCAGTTCGACTAACAAAACCAAACACTGGACTGCGTGTTCGTGAGCGCAAATAGGAAAGAATACTAAAATACTATTATAACGGCCACAAAAAGACGACAACATCAAGTCTTTGTTTCAGCAGCGTTCAAGTTTATTGAATATGATTAAAATCTGGGTCTACACAGCAAGTTTGATCTCCATTAAATAACAGCGCGGAAAAATTAATTTAATCACATGTAGTTTTATACTGGCGTTATTGTTTCTTTTTAATTTTTTTCGTAAGTTTGTTCTAACAGGCGTTGCAATTCACTCTTCATTGTGAGTCTTGTGAAGATCCCTTTCGTTTGAATGTGCAATGCCAACTGCAGCCAGGAGGCCATATACGGCATCGACAATAGCAGCTTCCTCGACACCATGAAGGACACCAACCCGAACAAATATTCCGCTTTTGGCGGCTTGCAGCAGCGCCTGCAGGCAGAAGATAAAGAGCACAGTTACAGCTATTAAAGTTTGTTCTGTTCTTGATCAAACAAACTACTTGATTCCAGAGGATTCATTTTTCCATCACTAATGTGTCAGCAGCGAAGCCATCTTCGTTCTTGTCTCGCGATGGCGGGCTCACGAAAAAAATTCGTCATTTTCAACCCGTCTCAATTTTCTCCAACCTTAAATATCCTTGTTTCTTTTTTGTTTATTATCACATCTTTGGATTTTTTTCTTTCTTGTCAAGCTGATTTGAGGTTTCCTACATTTTACGGGCTATTTGGTTTGTTGCAAAAAGTGACTCAAATATAATGACGTAGCTGTTTTTGGTTGACTGACTGACTGACTGTCTGTCTGACTGTCTGACTGACTGTCTGACTGACTGACTGACTGTCTGACTGACTGACTGACTGTCTGACTGACTGTCTGACTGACTGTCTGATTGACTGAGTGATTTGTAGCATAGTTTGGCTGGTTTGTTGTTGACTGACTGACTGACTGACTGATTGATTCGCGTGTATACAGGACAGGAGTTCAGTAAATAATACCTTCATTTGGTTTTACAAACATTGCCACGGCAAAAGCAACCAGAAGGAAAATCACAAGGCGATTCATCATCAGCTGAAAATGAAGAATGTTAGGCTGATGATTATTATAAAGAATAACAGAATTTCGTAAGTTGCCTTAACGAATACATTGTGATATCATAACATGTTGTCTATGAACATATCACAAGTCTTCTCGTAACAAACTATTTAAGATGATTTCCGCAGAAAATTCGAACAATAATGGCAAAAACAAAGTTACCAAAAAATCTCATAGCATGGTAATATTTTAACTAAAGGTAAGAAGATCTTATCAAGACTTAAGCTCTCAAGCTGACCCCGCGAGAGAAAATTGAATTTGAAGTTATCGATATTTCAATTAAAAGGGACCTTTCGCGTTAGTTGAAAACACAATAACACACGCTTTGAGCATTTACGAGGTTTGACATTAAATTTCTCGAGAATGCGTGGGGGGATTTAATCTCGGGGTGACCTAGAGAAATTAACTATAGGGAGATGTTTTAAATAGTATTCAAAAAGTTAACGTGTTGTGAGTAGATATTTGGTAAATAATTTTTGCACTTATTGCTCGAACTTTGAGCGGAATCCGTCTTGATATTTAAAAGTTTTTAAAACGTTGAAACGGAAAGTATTTGTATCACAACACAAGCACGCAAAACTAGTTAAAAAAAGGTCGATTGTTTTTCAACCGGTAAAGCATTTTCTATAAAATGTACAAAAGGTAGAAATATTTGATTAGCCACGACTAAAATAAAAAGTCAAATATGAAAATTCCCACAATTAAGGTGGCTGGATATGAGATGTCTATTTCAATAATTAATCTCGCAGAGGTTAAAGGACTACTTTGAATAAAAATTACATAGGCTTAGCAACGAAGACCTATGCTTTCAGAAAATTGATATCAGAGCACACGTGAAAAAAGCGTACTATAAGAGTTTGTATGGATTTATAATTTAGCTGAAAATATATCTTTTTTCCTTTGGAAAAGTTGCAATAAAGTCTGAAACCTTACCTGGTGTCCATTTTAGCCTTTCTAGAGCTTTTGAAAGCCACACGCGCGATTTTCATTTCAACGGCGGGTCTCTTCGCATACTACTTATCGCAGCTGTTAAAAGAGAAAAAAGGGGTATGATGATTTTCAGCTAAATTATAAATCAATACAAACTCTTAAAGTACGCTTTGGTCACCTATGGTCAGAGGTGTCAATTTTCACACCTTAGGTGCGATAAATTTCGGGATTAAGGAGAAATCGGCAAGAAATCCAGAATTTCCCGACGGAAATAAACTCGATCACTGATTCCCCTCGATTAACTATGCTGATTCTCTCGCGGAGATTAACTGTTGGTCGTAATTGATATTAAAAGGGCATATTTCAATACCTAGTTTAAAAAATTTCAAGGCAATTGCCTCCATTTGTTTTTGTGGCTGTCGACAGATTAAATAAGATCATGGAAAGGTGTTAAAAAACACTTTAACAAAACACTTACCGAACTTCGAGTAATTGTTATCTCTAGCCCAAGGATAGTTTTGTTTTTCAAACTGTGAACGTTTTCACTGTAGCTCCTCAAGCGAACTGAATAGCAAACACGATTGAAAGTATTTTATATGTTTGGTTTTCCTCAGAGATGGGAACATAATATGTGTGATAGAGCATTCAGCTACAACAGAAGTCAGCAAATACTTCTGCTTGCACGTACAAAAACATCGAAACAGGTTAAAAGTCGTCCCTTTACCTCTTCTGTGAGCACGTAACCAGCGAAGAAATATGGTCTCGTGAAACACAGCTTTATCAGTCCCACGGTCATTTTGAACTGTTTTGATATATTTTGCTAAGTTCTAACTAGTCTCGAAGTTATGAAATAAACTAAAAGGTTCCTCGATCTTGTATTGCGAAAAAAGATCGCAAAGGAAAATTATTTTCTTAAGACTTAAAGAATCAAGGGAGCATGTGGGTTCGATTGTTTCAGTTAGACCGGACAGAACACTACAACGCCATAAATGTTCCTGATTGCACATAAACAACGTTGAGCGGGGTTAAAAGTCAATGTATCTGTGTCTAACACGTACATATACCAGGTGAAGAAAAGCTTGTTCCGTAAAATACAGATTCATTAGTTTGGCTGTTATTTCACTTTGAGTGCGTTGTCTGATACGGTTCCTGAAGTTTATCCCAATAAAGAAGCTTTCTCAATCTTTTTTTATGACTGAAAGAATCAAGGTGCTCAAATCCATGCCAGCAATGTAACTAATAATATTTCCGGTTTCACATTCACTTCCGGGTTTGAACTGAAGATCCAAAGCGATCCATTTTTGTAAATGTGGAATCATTTGTCTAATGTTAAACTTACCGCCAAATATTAGGAATTTGAACGTTACGCTTGCATATTGTTTGAGCGTCTAGTCTCAGATCGAGACAGAGGGTGTTGTGAAGAAATGATGTTAGGGGAAGCTTAAAAATTTTCCATTTTTGTGGCTTTGTGCATCGAATCTTGCCATCTTGCGAAAATGTTTTTGATAAATGATTACATTTACTTTAAGGACCGTCACCAGTTGAATCAGTTTGCTACGTTGATCCAAAAATCTGAGGGGGAAAAATAAATTTCAGGGATTTATTTGAAATACTATTGTACTAAAAGTACTTAGTGACAAAGCAAGATTTTCTGATTTAGGGTCGTCTTTCGGTGCATCATATCTACGAAACGAAATTGATGAACCCACATTTATACACTTCTGAAACGAGTAACTGAATATCTCATAGGGGAAAAAGTTTTAGATAAAATAATCAAAGTTTTTAGAGTTTAGCAAGAATGTGCTTTTAAAATTCAAAAAACGATCTCTGGCTAAGATGATTAAGAAACTAGGAGCTTTCGACTGCTCGAACTACAGTCTTCGACTTGTAAAATGAATGATAAGAAAGCGGTGAGGAAATTTAAATAAAAAGTGTGAATTGCGAAACAATAAATGTGCTTTTAACTGTGCCTTTAACTTGAAACAGGGAAAATGAATTTGTAGCACAGATTACGGTAATTTATGACTCGAGCTTATTTTGTGCCGAGCAGAAAACTTCAAGGGTCGGGATGGTGGCTAAGGGGCAGGGGTACAAATGTCACTTGTCAGTTAAGTAGTTCGCCATTTGTCAGTTGTCAGTTCGACTAACAAAAACAGACACTGGACTGCGTGTTCGTGAGCGCAAATAGGAAAGAATACTAAAATACTATTATAACGGCCACAAAAAGACGACAACAACAAGTCTTTGTTTTAGCAGCGTTCAATTTTATTGAATATGATTAAAATCTGGGTCTACACAGCAAGTTTGATCGCCATTAAATAACAGCGCGGAAAAACTAATTTAATCACATGTAGTTTTATACTGGTGTTATTGTTTCTTTTTAATTTTTTTTCGTAATTTGGCAATAACAGGTGTTGCCATTCACCCTTCATTGTGAGTCTTGTGAAGATCCCTTTCGTTTGAATCTGCATTGCCAACTACAATAAGGAGGCCATATCCGGCATTGACAATAGCAGCCACCTCGACACCATGAAGGACACAAACCCCAACAATTATTCCGCTTTTGGCGGCTTGCAGCAGCGCCTGGTGGAAGATAAAATGCACAGTTACAGTTTAAGTTTGATCTGTTTTCGATCAAACAAACTTCTTGGTTCAGACAAATTATACCTTCATTTGGTTTAACAAACATTGCAACGGCAAGAGCAAGGAGAAGGAAAATCACCAGGCGATTCATCATCAGCTGAAACTGAAGAACGTTAGTTGAGGCTGATGTTTATTACAAGGAATGTCAGAAAATACGTATAAACATCTTTTAGTATTGACTGAGTTGGCTACCAATACACTGTGCTATCATAACATGTTGTCTATGGACATCTCACATGTCTTTCTCATAATAAACTATTTATTTAAAAATATAATTTGGTTTTATCAACTGGGTTGATAATGTGAGTTGGCCACCGTAAAGAGATTCAAAAGCTGACGTTTCGAGCGTTAGCCCTTCGTCGGAACGAATCAAGGAATTGTGGGTCGTGTGTTTTTTATATACAGAAAGATGGAGCTTCGCTATTGGCTGGTGCCTGGTAACGTGAAAATAACGGAATAACATCACTGATCATTTCACCTGTACCTCAGCCAATCCTATCTACTGCATAACTTGCACTCTTTGCAAAAAGTTATACATCGGCGAAACAGGGAGACGACTTGGCGACCGAATGCATCGAAACCCGTCGCGAGACACTTCAATCTCCCAAATCATTCTAAGCAACATATGGCAGTCTGCGGCCTTTCCCTTCATCAAGGAATCACGGAAAGCCGCACAACTCTATAACAAAAATTTATTTTTCAAGTCGGCACTCTTAATCCTCACGGTATCAACGAACGCTTTTCATTCAACTAATCTATTCCGTTTTTTTCACGTTACCAGCTAGGCACCAGCCAATAGCGAAGCTCCATCTTTCTGTATATAAAAAACACAACACCCACAATTCCTTGATTCGCTCCGACGAAGGGCTAACGCTCGAAACGTCAACTCTTGAATCTCTTTACGTTGGCCAATATAATTAATTCACATTATCAACCCAGTTGATAAAACGAAATTATATTGTTATACTTCCCACCGACGCAGCACCACAGTTTCTTTAGAAACTTACCCCCTCTATTTATTTAAAAGTTTTTTTTAAACGACAAGCATGGTCGACTGTTTATAATATGTATAAAATTAGTTATGAGTAAAATGAAACGTTAAATTTGAAAATACCTACTTCAAATAGAAATTACATAGGCTTAGCAACGAAGACACACGATTTCAGAAAATTGATGTCGGAGTTGTCAATTTTCACACCTTTGTGCGATAAATTGCTGCCATGCGGGATTAAGGAGACTGAATCGGCGAGAAATCCAGAATTGCGGGACGAAATAAACTCGATCACTGATTCTCACTATTAAGTGTAGTTCGTAAATGATGTAAAAATTAAGGGTATATTTCAGTTCCTAGTTAAAAACAGCTTTGTAGGCCCTTGCCCGTATTTGTTTTTGTGGTTGTCGACAGCTCAATCAGATCATGGAAGCGTCTTAGCAAAACACTTTGTTTTTTCGTCCGTACTTACCGAATTTCGAGTAATTGCTATCTCTCGCCCAAGGAAAGTTTTGTTTTTCTTCGTAAACTGGGCCAAACTGTGAACGTATAGCTCCTCTCAAGCGAACTGACTAGCAAACACGATTGAAAGTATTTTATACGTTTGGTTTTCTTTCCTGATGGGAACATAATATGTGTGACAGAGCATTCAGCTACAACAGAAGTCAGTCGGTAAATACTTCTGCTTGCACGTACAAAAACATCGAAACAGGTTAAACGTCGCCCCTTTACCTCTTTGCCAAACACGTACCCAGAGAAGAAATGTTATTACGTAAAACACAGATTTATCAGTTCCACGGTCATTTTACATTGCTTTGACATATTTTTCTAAGTTGTCCCAAATATACTAGAAGTTTCCTCGATCTTGTATTGCGAAAAGAGATCACAATGGGAAATTGTCTTCTTAAGACTTGATGGAAGTATGTAGGCTCGATTGTTTCAGTCAAACCGGACACTACAACGCCATAAATCAGGGGCCTAGATAGGGTGGTCATGGGGTGCCCTTTGTAAGACCTTTTTGAAGTAAGCAACACACAATATCAGGTGGTGAAGGCGGGCGAATCCGAAGTGTGAGCCCCCCTTTGCAGAATCCTAGATACGCCCCTGTTGATTGCACGTAGACAACGTCGAGCGGTATTTAAAGTCAGCCCATTGCATCTGCGCCTTACACGTACATATACCAAGCGAATAAAAGCTTGTTGCGTAAAAAACAGCTTCATTAGTTAGGCTGCCATTTCTCTTTGAGTACGTTCTCTCATGCTTTTCCCGAACTTATCCCGATAAAGAAGCTTTCTTGACGGAAAGTATTTTAATGACTGAAAGAATGACTGATCAAGGTGCATTAGTCAGACCGGATAAACAGGATCAGCTGAAAGCCGTGAAAATAATAATACTGTCGGTATCACATTCACTTCCGGGTTTGAACTAAAGATCCTAAGCGATCCCTTTTTGTAAATGTGGACTCATTTGTGTCTCTAATTAACACTGACTAGTTGTGAAGAAATGTTGTTAGCATCCTTGAACCGTTAGGTTTTCTAGTTAAACGCCAGGCCGACGATAAAGTTAGGTGATTTTCTAGCTTTCACTCCCAACCGCAAACACTGAAGCGTTAAGCACAAAAAAAAAAAAAAAAAAAGAAAAGCGTGAAACGGAAGAAGCTAAGCTAAGCGTGTGGACACACATACATGATAAACCAGAGTGAAGAAGAAGAAATAAAGAAAGAGTCGTGATAAAACTGGTTGGAAGCCAAACTGTTGAGCAAAATTAGTGTTGCTGTTTAAGTTTTTGTAGAAAGTGTTAGCGTTGAGAGTCTGAAGATAAACGGGTAGGTTTTGGCAGAGGTCAGTTGTCATTGGCGATACGGACTGCTTACCAACGTTTTTCCATATATCTTATCACACCATATATCTTTGGCATACTGGAATGATATTGGAATGTTTATGATACAATAATTTATTTAAATACGTAACACAGTAAGTGGTTGCCCATTCTCCCGAGCTAAGGCGTCGTGATAAAAGTGCTGTTAAGGAAAAGTTGAATGGATATATTACAATACAAACAAATATTAAAATTATATTCTGAAACGAGTAACTGCATATCTAGCAGGGCCTACGGAGAAAGTTTAAGATGAAAAAAAAGTAATCATTTAAAAATTTTTAGCTGAAATGTATTTACTGGTAAATCGCGATCGTGCGCAACCGCCAGTCGATTTAATACTCTGCGGCTACCCAGCAACGAAAAGCTTTTTCCGTAAAATACAGTTTAGTTATGAAAAAAAAAAAGTAATCAGGGGAAACAGGGGAACAGGGGAACTTGAATTTGGCATCATAGATTACTGTTTCCTTAAAATGAAGTCATGCCTGGAGCGTATTTTATGCCGCGTAAACTTCGAGGGTCGTGATGGGGGCTAAAGGAGAGCGGTAAAAATATCAGTTGTCAGTTAAATTGAAGGCCATTTTTCAGTTGTCCGGTCAGTTAACCCAACCAGACACTTAACAATGTTTTCGTAAGCGCAAATAGGAGAGACTATACTAGAATACTATAGTAATGGCGAAAATAAAAACAACAGCAACAAGTTATTGTTTTAGCAGCGTTCAAATTTATTCAATATGATTAAAATCAAGGTCTACAATGCAAGTTTGATCTCAGTTAATTAAGAGCGTGGAAACATTAGCTTGATCACATGTTAGTTTAATTTAATTTGCGTTATTGCTCCTTTTAAAGTCAGTTTCGCTGCTTTGCCATTCACACCGACTTGGGAAGATCACCCATATCTGCATAGCCACCTGCAATACCAAATATTGTTAAAACGCCAGCATCTGCAGTAGCAGCCATATCTACACCATGTAGGGCACCGACCATAACAACCTCTTTTTTGGTGGCTAACAGCAGCTCCTGATGAAAGATAAGACGTATGCAGGTTTGCCAAGTTATCAAATGTCAAACAAATTAACGCTAAAAATCTAAAAATCACTCAGATACTGAAAACAGATTCGAGGGGACTGGAAAAGAGTGTGTTGATATTTGTGTGCCAAGTTTCAATATTATTGTCTATGTAGAGAACTGACCGAAATAGCCCTATTTATTTATCTGATATAAAATTGGGTTGCATGCATGACCTCATATTTTACAATTTTTTATAAACTTGAATATTTCGGGAACTACTACAGATATTTGAAAACGGAAAACGGCATTGTTAATCTCACATGGAGCACTTAATGATTCCCTTAAAAAAGCAAGGTGTAGAAATTTGATCACATCAAATGACAGTATACCTTCGTTTGGTACAGCAAACATTGCTATGGCAACAGCAATAAGAAGCAAAATCAACAGGCGATTCATGATGAGCTGCAGTCGAATAATAATAATATATTAAGTTCTTGTTCCTAATTTTATGAATATAAATGCAAATCGTTTAATGAACTAGAAACGAATACATTTTGATGCTTCATAAACGCTTTATTTTAACGCTTAGTAAAGCTTTTAGCTTATTTATTAGAACCCTTAGTTGAACGACAACACTCAGGCTACAATTTTGTTTTTTACAATGTTGTTTTTTGCAACAATCTAAGAGGAGGCAACGGTACAAGCACTGCGTATATACGTTTATCCATCCAGCCGAAACCATGCTATTTAGAAAACGTGTACGTATTCTCGATATATAATTCCTCAGTCGATTTTAACCCTTCTATTCCCAATAAATGAAGTTGAAAGTGATTTTAGAAAAGGATCAGTCTTGAAACTATGCACCATTTTAACATTCCGATTTATCCTTTCAAAATCTTTAAAAGGTAAAAGATGGCTGTTTCATGTAAAAAAGTTATGAGATAAAGAGTTTTAGTTTCGCCTACGAACGCATGAGTGCGGCTTTAACAAGCGAAACCTATGAAGATCTAAAATAGATTTTGAGTTCATTTTCTTAAAAAAAGAGACGAAGAAGAAAGTTTCAAGCGAGCACAATCTAAGAAGAATAGAAGTTTCGGTAGAACCTGCCTGTCTACAGTACGGGAACGTTAATTTTGATACGCTTTTGTATTGTTTTGTTATTCATTTACTTAACGACTATCCATTTTTCTAGCATCATTCGGCTAATTTTTAACATTGACTTGGATAAATCGCACTTGCAAAAATCTGTTACGATTGAAAAAAAATCGAGCACGAATATAGAACGAAGTTTCGGTAACTCTTGCTTTTCTACAATACGCTTTTGATGCAATGAATCCCCATACTATTTCAAAAGAAACATAAATGTTAAGATAGTAAAAATGAACTTATAAAGTAAAGCGATCTTTTTTTGAAAATGCAATAAAAAGTGTTCTTATGAATCGCGAAATAGGGTTGGATTCTATGAGTAAAACGTTTCAAATTGTGTCCAAATCACGAAGGAAATTTTTTCCCCGTTCAGCAATAGAAAGCCGAAAAAGGCTTCGTCTCCACAACAACATATTATCAAGCGAAGACAAACATTTAGAGAAGCAAACTAATTGAGGGCTAGTAAGCAACAGTGTAACTTTACCTGAAAGATATCTCTTCTGTCTAAGATATCTCTTCTGTCTGAACTTCTCAACAACTCGACCAGAGACTGATTCAGCTCATGTTCCTCATTTATACTTTAATTGTATACCTACAACTTAAGAGTATGTCAAATATTGATTGAAAAAAATAACAATCAGAAACTGTCTGTGGTGTTAAATATCATTTAAAGATATAATTATAACACGTAAACCAACTGTCAAAATGTTAACCGATCTACGACTATAAAAAGCTGACCAAATTAAAGCTAATTACGGTCGGCGATTTTAATAAACATCATGATTTTAAAAGGAAAATTAACGAAATAAAGACGTAACATGACGTTTCGATAACTCCATGTCATCATGTTCACACTTTCGTCTCTCTCTCTCTCTCTCTCTCTCTCTCTCTCTCTCTCTCTCTCTCTCTCTCTCTCTCTCTCTCTCTCTCTCTCTCTCTCTCTCTCTCTCTCTCTCTCTCTCTCAAACAGGCACCTGTTTTTTCGTGGCACCACAAACCTCTGCTTATATCTCCCTATATGTTAACTTAATTTTAATTCATGACATGAAGCTGTCGAGACGTCTTGTTACGCTTTTTTCATTAATTTCCCATCATATTGAAGCTGCTAAGTTGCGAACTAGACTTCATTTTCGTCCTGATATAAACTTTTTTGGAGTTTTTTTTTTATTTAAATTGTAAAACTTGCTTAATGTTTGAAGGTCAAGCTCAAACAGGCATATGTTCTTTCTTGGCACAACAAAACTCAGTGTGAACCAATTTGCATTAGCATTCTAATTTGGCGCTTGTTTACAGTTATGTCTAGCCATATCTTGTGATCATGGAGTCTTAACAAACTTCTAGATATGAAGATAATAGTAGAAATTGACATTCCGTCAAATTTGTTTTAAGATTCGAATTGGACTCTTGCTTCCACAGTTGTTTCGTGTTGTTAAGAACCTTTCAACAAGCTTTTAGATTTGAGTACAATGCTGTGCGAGACTGCTGACAAGCAAACAAACCTGTTTTCTCATTCGTTTATTTTCACGGTGTGTCGTTATAAACTGATTAAAAAGCTTTTAGGAAGTAAGTCGTGAGAATTTCAATCAAACAAAACTGCTTTCGGCATCAATCGTTTTCGCAGTTGTCTCGTGGTATCATAATCAATTTAAAAATCTCAGTATTAGATAATCGTAAGAGACTGACAATTAAAGTAAACTGTCTTAACATATGCATCATCGACATTAGGTCGTTATTTTTACAGGTGTTTCTTTCAAGCTCCAAGACGTGACAGATACTGACATGAAGATAATCGTAAGCGACTGGCAATCACGGAAAACAGTCATTCGCATTAGGGCGTTGTTTTCACAGTTGTTTCTTGGCGTCATATTTTTTAACAAAGCTCTAAGACCCGATGAATGTTTTTTTGCGACCTTTCCGATGAAAAACAACATGACGGAAATTTCTTTGTGAGAAACCTCGCGTCGAGGCAAGAACCAAGAACCTTTGTTGCTGGCGACAACGTCAGATGTTTTTACTTCGTCAAATTCTTCCACCTTCGCTTTCTTTGGTCCGGGCTTTTTCTTGTTCTTTTTATTCTTCTTTTCTTGTTTAGCGTTTCATGGAGTGGTAAGTTTCCTCGCTTTACGACACGGAAGCGTGATATAAAACAAAGTATGTAAATCAGTTATAGTAATGCTAGATTCCGGGTGAAGTTTAGCGTGAGGAAAACGTCAACACTCCGCTGGAAACCATGGGATTATGACACCTTTAGCCGTTCGTTACCAATCCCCGCGAAAAGCTCTTTCTTTTGTAATTTGTCTTCCTTTAAATATTTTGCAATTTTTGTTTCGACAAATTAAACTTAAAGGCTTCTTCTAAATGTTTTTCAAAAAAACTAAATTTGGAAAATTTTGGCCAGATTTCGTTGACAGTAACCTTAAAATATTTTAAGACATGAATTAAGTCGTGAGAGAATTGATATCATCAAACAAAACTGTTTTCACCATCAATCGTTTTCGCAGTTGTCTCGTGGTATCATAATCAATGCGAAACTCTATTAGATAATCGTAAGAGACTGACAATCAAAGCAAACTGTCTTAACATATACATAATTGACATTAAGTCGTTATTTTTACAGTTGTTTCTTTCAAGCTCCAACACCTGATAAATCCTGACATGAAGATAATCGTAAGAGACTGGCAATCACGAAAAACATTCTTGACATCATTTGCATTAGGGAGTTGTTTTCACAGTTGTTTCTTGGCGTCATAATTTTTTTAACAAAGCTTTAACACCCGATGAATGTTGACATGAAGATAACCGTAAGAGACTGACAATCAAACAAAACCTTTTTAACATTCAAATTAGGGCGTTGTTTTCACAGTTGCCCCGTGGAATCGTAAACTTTTTAAAATAAAGCTCTAAGACCCGATGAATGTTGATAATCTAAAGAGACTAGCAATCAAACAAAATTGTTTTAATAACCGATTCACATCAGTAGGGCTTTTAAAACCAGTTTAGACATTAAGCTAATTACAGGAGACTGTTAATCAAACAAAACTGCTTTAACATTATTCATTATTGACAGGTGTTTCGTGGTATCATGAGCTTTTTAACAAGCTAATAAACTTATTATAAAGTTTTTTAGATATGAGGATAATCATGAGAGAATGAAAATCAAACAAAGCTGTTTTAATTTAGCATTCATTTATTTGCATTGCCATTAAACGTTTCCTCTTTTTAATGCCTTTAAGTAGTTACTAATATGAGGGCAAGAGCATTTTTCACTGCATTTTTATATCGAGTAAAATGTGGTACCAGCCTTTGGCTGAAACCCAAAATAGAAATGATATAATAAGAGCAGAAATAAATGTGAAGAAAGAAAAATGAATTAGAGTGAGTGAAAGATCAGGAGCCCAAATATTATTCCGGAGAAATAATAAAATTATAATAAAATTACAAGAAAAGAAGATGTGAGTAAACTGAGAGAAGAGCCACTTTTTATGGGTGCCCTCATATTAGTAACTACTGACCCCATCTTATTTTCTCTTTTATGAACAAATTTATTAGTGGCGAGTATATAGTAGAAATTAACTCTATTTTTATAGAATAAAAATATTTGCTGAAATATTCCCCGGAATTAACACAATTTGTAATTCTATAAAAATGAGCCTTATTTTACGAAATGATTTCCTCAAAAATCCACTAAATTTCTAGAATGAAAGTAAATGTAGAGATTTCGTCTTTTCTCTTCATAATTTGTAATTCTAGGAAAATGGTGTCTCTCTATAAAATTAAAAGAACAAAAATTCATGAAATTTCTAGAATGAAAAAAGAATGAAGAGATTCGTCTTTTATAAAGACAAAAAAATTAACCTAATCTTAAGTATTTAATCATAAAAAAGTGCCTTTCCTCCTTTCTCTTTCTTATATAATGACAAATTAAATTAAAAAATAATATGAATAATTATATAAAATAGAGAAAACTATGTCTTTGTCTTCGCCAAGGAAAAAGTCCTAGTCCTATTTTCAATCTAGAGTGGTTCCTTTTATAGTTTCATCTCTCAATTTTAATTTATTTGATAAAGACCATGTAAAAATAATAGTCCTAATTAATGTCTTTTATAAAAATAAATACCGAAATATTAAATAGGACTTTCACAGAAAATGGCCTTGGAAGTGCTCTAGAATGGCTAAAATAGCTCATAGATAAGAAAGTCCTCATTAATGTCTCTGTAATTATATTCATTATCTATAATTTATATAACATTTCAAAAGTTTCTTATAAAAAGAAATAATACATAATACAATATATTTATAAAATAGACTAATAAATTCTGAGGATGAAAGGAATTATCTATGAGCTATTTTAGTCATTCTAGAATACTTCCAAGGCCATTTTCTGTTATGCTGAGATGTTCTCTTCTTTTTGAATCTTTGGTATCAGGTAAGAATTCTGATGTACTCTATAAATTTTCTGTAGATAATCTTCAATTCTAATATCAATTCATATCATAAAAGATATTAGAATGTTTTGGGTTAGGGTTCTAACAATTTTTGAAAATAATGAAAGCGAAGCTCGAGCCCCAAAATATCCACAATCTTCTATCTCAAGAGAATTTGATGAATTGATAGATATGTGAAAGAGAAAAGCTTTGCTTTTTGTCTAAGACAATAATATATAATGGAAAATTGTAGATCATCTGCTTATGTTTAAAGATACGAGTACGTAAGTTTCGATTTACAAAATCCAATAATTTTACCTCCGAATAATGAATTCCAAAAAAAGACAGAATATAGATTTGTTGTCGACTCTTCAGGAGAAGATTCTCCTATGGAGTGGTATAATGCTTATTTAGAAATTGTTTTTCAAATTAATAAAAAAGATGGATCAGGTGGATACACTGCCGCAAATAGAGCCGGGTGTATAAATGGAGGTCATTCTCTTATTTTTCAATTTAGAAGGAGAAAGAGGTCCTCCTGGTTTTGGTTTTGATCTAGATAAAGATGGAAATTATGTTATTAAGAATAAGAGACTGACGAGAGTGGGAGAAGGAATAAATCCGCAAGATGTTGTGACAAAACATCAATTGGATACTCTCACAAGAGATATGTTCAGAAAAGGTGACAGATTTAGAAGATCATAAATTTTCGGTCTTCTAAATAATCCTGATACTCCTCAAGATGGAGATCATAATGATTATGTGAAAAATCAGAAATCAGTAGTAAATAAAGAATATCTGAATTTACATTTTCTTCGTTCTTTTGATGGAAATTCTTTTGACTTGAAAGGTAAGAATATTATTAATTCAAAAGAATATTCTTCTTCAAATTTTGATGATAAATCATAAGTGCCTAAGAAATATATTAAGGATAATTTCTTGGATTTAGACGGTTCTAAGAAAATGAAAGGTGATATAGATATGAATAATTATAAAATTACCAATGTCAATGCAAAAGATGTTATTACCAAAGAATATCTAAATGACAGAGCTACAAATTTTTTTAGAGTAGATGGTTCAAAAGTGGCATTGGCAAGTTTTAATATGGGATATAATAGAATTTTTTATTTATCTGCTCCATTAGATGATAATGACGCCGCTGCTAAAAAATATGTTGATGAAAAGTCTTTTAAAATAGATGATGACTTAAATATGAAGAATAATAAAATTGTAAATCTTGGATTACCTTCTAATGATAATGACGCCGCTACTAAAAAATATGTTAATCATAAAAAAATTAATGGCGATTTGGATTTAGGTGGAAATAAAATTGTAAATCTCGGTTTACCTTCTGATGATGATGATGCCACAAGTAAAAAATATGTTGATTTTAATTTAATAAATCCGTCTTCTAATAAAATTAATGTTTTCTCTAATCAGATAAATGATTTGGCTTTTTGGAAAACTGAAAGTAAAATTAGAAATTTGAGATTTGTAAATAAGGATTTTAAAATTCATAGGTATAACTTGAAAGTAATAGAATCTGAAATACAGAGTGAAGTAAAGAGTGGAAGTGATGGCCAATTCTACTGGTATTTACGTAGAATAAGTCTTGATCTAGAAATATTTGATAAAAAGGAATATAGTCTCTATTTTGAATTGTTCCCGAAGTGGAATATTAATACTCAATTAAATGTCACTTCTGATTCAATTAACGTTAATAGACAATCATCAAAAGATTTCAGAGATTACAAAAAAATTATCGTTCATTTTCATAAATACTCAGATCATGGTACATTATATATTGATATAAATTTGGACTTGATATTCCAACTGAATTTCATAATAAGTGGGGGGAAGTACTATATTATTCTCTATGGAGTTGTTATATATGCTAATGTGTTGACTCTAAGATTTACGATGAATTGTTCTATTTTAAGAATAATCAAATTTACTTCAATGAGTCGATAAATATGGGTAATAAAATCATAAGAGGAATATTAACTGATGATGATGAAGACTCTGCTGTATCTTTATATCTTCTAAAGCAATATACTGATAGTTTGAGAGAAGAATATATGATGAATCGTAAATGGATTAATGATGGATTTATCTTCAGTTATTCGATACTTTTTTTGACTTCAGAAATCCACAAAATATAAAATTTGATCCAAATACATATGGTATAGAAATAAAGGGAGCAAATAATGTGAGTAATTCAGATTGAAGTCTAAGTTTTGATGAAAATAAAGATATCAGCCACTATTTTGGACCAAAGGGTTTGGATATAAAGGATGCTGAAATTAATATTAATTTAGATATAAACAAATTTACTTTTGTCATTGTCTTTGAAGATATTAAAAATGCAACTTCACAAATTCATTTTATAGATGTAAATAATGTGATAACAATAATTATTTCATTAAATGGCCTTTAATTAATATTTGTAATCCTACTAATAAAATAGAATGTAAATGGGGGAGAAGCAAGTAAAACTTTTACTGCTAATACAAAACAAATTAAAAAAATAAATTTTACTTCATGGCCTTTTAAAACCGAAACAATAGCAATATCAACAAATAAATTCTTTGACACGGATAATGTGGAACACCATCAAGTTTTACTCAATGATATTCATAATGGACTTTATGTGAACTAATTTTATAGAATGAAAGTCAAAGAAATAATTGATTTTAATCACATCTCCGAAAAATTGTCAAGAGAAGAAGCCGAAGAATTAAAGAGCTATTATAAGTCCTATCATAAAAAGAGTTGGTGTTATATGATGGCTCATAAGAAATACAGAAAATGGAAAATCATTGCTGATACTGCTTCTGTCTTATTTGCCAGTGGAGGTATAATTTCATCTATAGCTACAAGTGGAATTGGACTTGTTGGGATATCTTCTGCAGCTATTATAATTCAAATGTACATAAAACATAAACATTTAGATGATGAGATAAGGATGTGTGAATATGCTTATCAGACTTATCAACATCTTATGGGAGAAATTAGAACGTCTTTAAGAAGTGGTGAATTTTCTCGAGAACACTCGACATTGGTGATGAATCAAACAGATGATCTTATAATTGATATTGCTCCTGTCGTAAAAAAGTATGACATAAAGTATGACTTACTATTCAAAGAGAGAGAAACTGTGTAGTGTGTATTATAGAGAAAAAGAACAGCATTTTTCATTTTTTCTCATTCTCAGCGAAAAATTCTGCAATTGGAGTTGACGTTTTAATTATTCTTATTATTTCGGCTGTAGAATCTTTCTTGAGTAGTTTCTTGCAGTAGTTACTTATCACAAATTATTATTAAAGAGTCATCAAAAATACGGCGCTCCGCTTTTAGGGTTGGCTAAATCTATATTTTTTTTAAAGTCATAACACGGAGTGGTTTCCCATTCTTCCGAGCCAAGAGCTCACGATAAAAGTGCTCGGCAAAGTAAAATGGATATATTTTAATACATTAAGCATTATTAAAATTATATCATTTTGCACTATCACTGACCACTGCTAAGAGATGGAGCTGTTACACTGCGGCAAACAACTGATTAATTAGTTTCCGAAAATTGCGATAACGAAGTCCGATTTTCTGATTTAGGATGGTCTTTTGGTGCATGTAATCTCCAAAACGAATCTGGTGAGCCCCGCTTAAAGTGCACCTAACCCCAAAATATTTTTTCACTAAAATAAACCTTTGCACCAGTTAGAAAAGCATTGCACCTTTCATTTCTCCTTTTTACCAAATTCTGACTATATGGAGGCAGCGTGGCCGAGTGGTTAGAGGGTTGGACTTGAAATCCGTAAGTCGCGGGTTCAAGTCCCGTTCTGACCACTAGCTGGTGTTGTTCTCGGTAGCCCCGAGTTCAACTCCTCAGCTACGCTTGTAAATAGCCAACTGGTCTGCCTCCTGCCAGTTGGGATTCTTAACCTTGTTATGTTTATTTTACAATGTTTGTTTACATTGGCCCTGAAAAGCCCCAATGGGGAGTGGTCAATTAAGTAATTATTATTATTATTATTATTATTATTATTATTATTATTATTATATAGCATTCAAAAGTTACGAAAACCTGTACATCGTTTGTTCCACGACCGAGTCAGAAGGGGCGTGGGTCTATTCCTGATTTGACATCACAAACTGATTTGCATGCATGTTTACAAAGACTTGATGCGATGCAAATCAGTTTGTGACGTCATATCAGGAATAGACCCACGCCCCTTCTGACTCGGTCGTGGAACATATGATGCACGGTGTTTTGTAACTTTTGAATGCTATATATAGTCCGAATTTTGTAAAAAGGAGAAACGAAAGTTGCAATGTGTTTCGAACTGGTGCAAATGATTATTTTAGCGAAAAAGATATTTTGGGGTTAGGCGCACTTTAAACATTTCTGAAACGAGTAACTGAATATCTTGCAGGGGAGAAAGTGTCAGATGAACAAATAATAATCAACTCTATTGTCTATGAACCAATCGCTTTCGAGTTAACAACTCGTGCCT
>OX393566.1:22801164-22873664 GCA_947652115.1 Blastomussa wellsi | reverse complement strand
TGAACTTCTCAACAACTCGATCAGCTTATGTTCCTCGCTTATACTTTAAATGTATACCAAGAACCTGATTGGTTTAAGAGCATGCCAAATGTATACCTAGAACCTGATTGGTTTAAGAGCATGCCAAATGTATACCTAAAACCTGATTGGTTTAAGAGCATGCCAAATATTGATTGAAAAATGATAACAATCAGAAACTGCATTTAAGAGGTATAAAAAGCTGACCAAATGAAAGGTTATTACGGAAAAAGGAAAATTAACGAAATAAAGACGTAACATGACGCTTCGATAAATACATGTCATCATTTTTACACTTTTCGTCTCTCTCTCTCTCTGATCATGGAGTCTTAACAACTGCTAGATACGAAGATAATAGTAAAAATTGACATTCCGTCAAATTTGTTTTAAGATTCGCATTCGGCTCTTGCACAGTTGTTTCATGTTGTTAAGAACCTTTCAACAAACTTTTAGATTTGAGTATAATGTCGTGCGAGGCTGCTGACAACCAAACAAACCTGATTTCTCATTTGTCCATTTTCACTGTGTGTCGTTATGAACTAATTAAAAAGCTTTTACATATGAATTAGGTCGTGAGAGAATTGCAATCGAACAGACCTGTGTTCACCATCAGTCGTTTTCGCAGTTGTCTCGTGGTATTATAATCAATTTAAAAATGTTTTGGATAATCGTGAGAGCCTGACAATCAAAGCAAACTTTCTAAACATATGCGTCATTCACATTAATTCGTTATGTTGCTTCTTTGTATCATGACATGAAGATAATCGTAAGAGACAGGCAATCAAACAAAACTGCCCTAACATCATTCGCATTAGGGCGTTGTTTTCACAGTTCTTTCCTGGCATTATAAACTTTTTAACATGCTCGAAGACCCGATGATCCCTGACATGAAGAAAATCGTAAGAGACAGACAATCAAGCAAAACTGTCTTAACATCATACGTATTAGGACGTTGTTTTCACAGTTGTTTCTTGGCATCGTAAACTATTTAACAAGCTCTAAGACCCGATAAATGTTGACATATGAAGATAATCGTAAGAGACTGGCAATCAAGCAAAACTGTCTTAACATCATTCTCATTAGGTCGTTGTTTTCACAGTTGTTTAATGGCATCATAACGTTTTCAGCAAGCTCTAAACCTTTCCAGTAAGCTCTAAGACCTGATGATTCATGACATTAAGAAAATCGTCAGGCAGTCTAGCAAAACTGTCTTAACATGAGTCGCATACGAGGATAATCATGAGAGAATGACAATCTGTTTTAATTTATGATAATTCACATTCGGTCTTTGTTTTACCAGTTGTTTCGTGGAGAATTTTAAACTTTTAACATGATGACCGAAAATCAAACATACTTTAGCATTCGATTAGATATATTTGCTAAAATAGATTAGACAATCCTAAAAGCAGCTTCCCAGTTATTTTTCAATGGACCGTCGGCTCCACGCGTAGGCGTTCAAAACGTTCCGCCAAAGTGTTCTCGAGGTTCAAAAACTTCTTTATCTAGAGGTTTTGCTAATTTTCAGTTCCAGCACGAAAAAAAAAAATGCGAACATTTAACTGAGATTTATGCTAGAAATACCGTAGAATGTTTTATGTTGAATATGTAACTTTCAGTTTCCTCCTTGGTAATTTTGGTTCACATTTGTGATCTAAGCGTATTAAGTTCGCATGTTTGGGCTAAAATCATGTTATCGGATGACAACCTCGAGAAATCGTGCTGTCGTGCACATGATGAAGTGCGGCAGTGTACTGACTACTCTAATCAACGCCACGGAAAAACGCACCGCGCATGCACATGACGTCACTATTTCTCGAGGTGGTTATCCGGTCAGCAAGGGATGCCATGATCCATCGATGGCAGAATTTTAGCCCAAACGTGTGCACTAATTCTAATGATAAAAGCAAAAATTGGAAGCAAAATCATGAAGGTGAAAATTGAGAGGTGAAAAAGCGTAAAGCAATCTATCTTTAGTATAAATCTTTTAAAGATTGCCAAAATGTCCACATTTTCAGTCCTTCTTCTTGTGTACGGCACCTGCGTAAAACACCCATACAGCTATTTCAGTTAACGTCGTCAGATCAAAGCTTCAAGCGGCGGCGGCGGCGCACGTTTCCCTTTAGTAAGCAAGCGATGTCATTTTTAGCTATCATCGAATTTTTTTCCCACAGAAAAGAAAGAAAAATTGTAAGTCAATGACCAGATTCGCACCATGAACCTCTGACATGCCTACATTCTTATCTTACCACTACACTACCACTACCCGACTGATCCGCCAAATACTCGCAAAATTTAATTATAAAGTATAACTTTCTTAATCTATTTTACTTTACTATTACCCCAGCCAACAAATAAAAGCTAACCGCAAGCAAACCAGTTAGAAAGTGAGCAATTAAGCAATTGGAGAGTATTTATTAGTCTATCACCAAATTATAACCAGTTTCTACCAAGTCCAGGCTTAAACTAGAGCAGATATAGCATCGTCCATTCAAAAAGCTTGGTTGCCAATTATGGCATCGACGGCAAAAATTGCATCGCTTGCTTATGAAAGGGAAATGAGCGGCGGAGGTGGTAGAAGTAGTAGTAAAACTATATTTAACCACGAAAAAGCATTAGTTCATTAGCTTACAAGTTAAAAATGTCTAACTAAGCTAATTTCTTTTATGCTGTTTCTCTTTCCTTGTAAATCTGGGAAAATAGAATGGCCGGTTGGTTCAGTTGTTGTTGATGCCCATTTACACGGCCAAAAAATTGTCCCAATGGTGGACTTCGACCCGGTCTATATGAGGCCCACTGTAACGAAGCGGCAAACTGAACACCTCCTTTTTTCTACCGTACTTATCCGGGTGTGAAATATTGTTTTGGCACGGGTAAAAAGCTCAACATCTTGACCACAGAACGCGATTTTTTCTTCGTGCGTATGCTTGTACATTATTTTAAAGGTGACGTCCAAAACGAGCATGTTTTTGCTTGATTTTTACAGTCAGGCAAAGGAAAACGGTTTTAATTAACGTGGCCGCAGTGGTGGCTTGTTATTCTTAACGACGATTATCATTAGTTCTGAATTTCTTGCATCTTTTTAACAAGAGAAATTAATTGGAGAAAACTGAAACAACCAGAGATCGAGAAGACCAGTGAAAATCATGCTAGTTTCTCCGCGAATCTCCAAAAGAATTTGTTCGAAAATATTTCACCAAGCATAGCTTAGAAACAATCACCGTTACACTCTTTTTCTTTTATAAGAACCTTTTTTATAAGAACGTTGAGGCTGAAATTAATCAAATTTTTAAGAACGTATTTAGAACATTCCCCAGGCTGAGACTCGATTAATAAAGTTTTTTATTTGCTCACTGTATATTAAAATGTTGGTTAACGGAAGCTTTGCTGCACGTATTGCATGTGAACTTTTTCTGCGTTTTTGCCCCAAATTCCTTTAAATTTATGTACCGTTGCAAACCTCTATGTTCAATGCTATTTCTAAAGCCAAATTTAACCAGAGTTGGTTGGCGAGACATGTCGCACGTGGCATCAGAGCAAGTCGTGCAAGTATGTTCAAGCAACTTTATACCATATCTCAGCAAGCAACGCACTTTTATAGGTTTCCTGGTCACCTCCGCATTAATTTATTGAAATACTATACCATGTAAATTTAAGAACATCTTTAAGAACGTTTACAGCCTCAAATGGCAAAAAATATAAGAACGCTCAGCCTCAGCTACAAAGTTAGACGTTCTTATATAAAAAAAAGAGTGTATGTGGGCAACATTAATGAAAGTCATTTGCTAAAACGTTGAGAACATTATTCTTAGCGTCTTCAACTAAGGACGAAGTCATTTCAGCTGGCGAGATGCAAAATTTACGATCGATGGATAAGTAAGAGCTGGCCAAAATTGAATAAAAAGATGGCTAGTTAAAATAACATATCTCAAGAAATCTATGGGGAGGGTGCAGGTGGTGCGCACTCCCTCCTGTATTCTGCTTACGTCACCCATCAGTTACGTCATTTCTTAGTGATGCACCCCCCTCCTGATAAAAATCCTGGATCCCCTGAATTCGATCATTCGAGGTACATTTTCTGAGGGGGGTGAATAGGGGTACTCGAATCCGCCAATCCGTGCTATTTTTTGGCCAAATCCGTCAATCCGCCACTATTTTCGTTCAAATCCGCGTCCACATTCCTTAAAAACTTTCTGTGCAACAGTTTCACTGAAAGGACGGTAGATGTTGTTTTGATGGCAATTTTTCAAGTGGTTTCGTTTCATTGCTTCTTTTTCCTATTGTAAAGCGATGGTTTGGGTCTCGTCCAAACAGAAAATGGACAAAACGAGAACACTGAGACCAAGACTGAAGATACGCCAAGGACACGATCCGAGCTTCATGGCATACAGAGTCCGGAATCCAAGTTCAAATTATCAGCAAATCCGTGATCCACTGCATTTTTGAAATCCGAGAATCCACTTAACTTTTCGATGAAATCCGCAATCCGTATGCTTTCTAAGAGTAAATCCGTTGATCCGCGAACCCATTCACCTCCCTCTTTTCTGCTGTGTTCGAAATATTGTTGGAACGGTTTTCATCAATTGAGACATTTTTGTCAGCTGAGGTATTTTCATTGCATCCAATTGACCCTAAATTAAATTGGCCGAGAAGATTCTGCTCGCGTTGTTTTTTGAATGTCAAGCAATTAAAACAATTTTCTGCTTGCTTTGTTTGAAGATGAAGCAGACTTTGTTTTGAACATATCGCGACAAAAAAGGCCAACGAAAGAAACGACAAACTAAATATCTCGAGAAACATAGCGTATTAAAAAATAAACACAGCCAAGTTTTATGTCAGTGTTTATTAAAACTGGTTAAACAGTGGCAGCCATATCTAATTCTCAGACGCCAGAATTCAATGCAACCAATTTTCCTTTCCCTAAACGTGTTCAACGATCAACAGATAAACCGCATTTTCAGCATAAATCAGTTTCCCTGTCTGCTTTATATAGAAAATTCATGCTGGAGAGGTCCGAGGCCTATAGTAGATTTTCAAATTTGACAGTCTGAACGAAAATAGATAATGTAACTAAAAGGAAGCTATATTTATTTTCAGCACGTTTTTTGTGGCACTGCAAATACGGTACATTAATTCTCTGAATGCCTAAAGTAGGTACTCAATACATGTAGAAATACTGTAGGGATCGGCTTCACGATCAAATTTTGTGGGTAATTTAAACTTAGCAAGTTGCGGGAAACCGTGTATCCAAAAATGCTTAGTTGGAGGGCGAGCAAACATTTGAAAGTTCGTGTGACCGAGGTGGGATGATCTTCGAATACTTGCTCGCACTGTTTAAACTTTTGATCAACTGAACTCTATCTCGCTCCGCCTTTGAGCAGTAGCGAAGGCAGTGCGAAGACAAACAAGCTGGATTTAATTACTAAAGCGCTAAAAAGAATGCGAAGAAACAGTTTCGTCTCGCGTTAGAAAGAAACACAATGTTATAAGTTTACACGATTGAAAGGAAATCAAAATGTTGGGGGCAGTGATTAAACAGACAGACAGACGGATTTTTTATTCACACTTATTTCGATTACAATAATTATGAACAATCATAAGAAGAGAAGAAAGAGAAAAAAGAACAGAGCAAATATGAAATTACATTTTTTAGGGGAAAGTAGCAAAGTTTTCGGGTTGGCCACTACCACAGTGCAGTTACAAGAGGAGAAAATAATTTATAAAAAATAAGGCTCAATCAAAAAGACAAAAAAACTAACTCGGTAAGCGGCGAAAGAAGACAAAAGCAGAGACTTACAGGTGGATGATCATAAAAATAATTTTGATTTGTCCATTTCAGAGTGAAAGCCAACTAAGACTGAAAAACGAGTACAAATAGAGCGCTGGCAAACTGGAACATTTGCCCCGCGCGCCATGCCGTTTCCGAATCTTTCCCCACTGGGCATCATACTAGGGCTTCAAATTAATATATTCAAGATGACGTCAAGCATATGAAATAATTTATATTTTAACGGCGGATGTAAATGAAAGTAAGAAATGATCATCGTAGCGAATTTCCAATTTTAGAAACTGGAATAAATAAGCCTTATAATAATAATAATAATAATAATAATAATAATAATAATAATAATAATAATAATAATAATAATAATAATAATAATAATAATAATAATAATAATAATAATAATAATAATAATAAATCTTACATGCATCCATGTGGAACTTATTACAATATTTAATATATAAAGTAATAATACTAATAACAAAAATAACTTACTTACATAATAATAATAACAATAATAATAATAATAATAATAATAATAATAACAATAATAATAATAATAATAATAATAATAATAATAATAATAATAATAATAATAATAATAATAATAATAATAAAAACAGGTCTTCAACGGGATTCTAACTCGTGACCTGCTCGATATCGGTGGGATGCTCTACCAGCTGAGCTATGAAGCACACTCGGCAGTCAATTTAAGGAATTTATACTTTCCCGTGAGGAGTGAAATGACGTAAAGCATATGAAAAAGATTCATATATGAACTGCGGATGTAGGTTTAAGTAAGAAATGATCATCGCAGTGAATTTCAGATTTAAGGAACTGTAATAGCAACTAACCGTTAATAAACTGATCTGAATCATTAATTCTGCGCGGATTAAATCGCGCAAAGTGTGGGGTTAAGTTCTTTGATAAATAACATTTCAAAAGTAAGACAACCAAGTTTTTTCGAGGTCAAGAAACTTTTGGTGTAAGAAACTTTTCATTTATGACAAACTGAGAAAATAATAAAAGCAAGTGAAGAATATGGTAAGGAAATGGATAAAAACATCTTGGATCTTGGCTGTTAATAATTCTTGTGAAAGTAATTACCGTTGGCATGGATATGATAGAGTGCAGGGCAGATGTCACTATTTTTTCAATGCTGTCACAAGGGCGTCGCCAGGATTTTTCAAAAGGGAAGTCGCATCCATTGTACCTCACCAGTTTGTCACGTCATCATCCACACCGTGTTTTACTTGTTTACTTAAAAAAATGTCTCACAAAGGGGGGTCACGGGCACCCCCAAACCCAATCTCCCCCCCCCCCCTGCCCCTTGGCTACGCCCTCGAGCTCGAGTCAATCACCTGCCTCGAAGCATGAGCAATAAAAAGACGATGGAAAGACTACGTTTTCAGCATACATCCCACACCCTCATTTCAGTTTGGCTGTGCTTTTGGCAGGGTAACTTCGAGGCCCGGTAAATTTGCAAATTTCTTGGTTTGGACTAAAATGGATAATAACGTAACTAAACAACCGTATATTTATTTCCATTAGGTTTTGCCGATCGTTTGAGTTGAGACGATATCTGTAGCAAAGATACGCATTTACTTTACGAATTTCCCAGGTAGGTAGAAAATCATGAGTTATGCATGTGATCTTATCATTATAACACAAGAGATAGCTTTCATGGTCAATTTTCTTGGCGAAATTCAATTACAGTAAGTTGCTTGGCTAATGGTTGCCGCAAAGTTTTTTTTGGGAAAATATCATTTAGGTTCAATTTGTTAACTTTATCTTCGGTTTATGCCTTTTCGTACGTATATTGCTGCGCTCGCTTGCGGATAGAGTAAAGACTAGTGCTTTTCTGGTCTTCTTCAAAAAGTTTCGAAGTACCCGTATATAACCAAAAGACACAGCACATCCCACTCTCATTTCAGTTCGAGTTGTGTCTTTGTACTCTGAAAGGTCAGTCAGTCGAAACCATCGAAGAAACCATCTAGTTTAACTAATATAGGGCAAACAGCACTTGAGAAACAACTTGGGCCTTACAATGGGCCTTATTCGCGAGGCGGCCATATTGGCCATAGGCAATTGATTCCTCGAGTTGAAATATTTGGGAACGAGTTTCCGCATGGGGATTGATTGATTTATTTTAATGTTTCAGATCACTGACTTCATCTACTTGCACTATATTTGGACTAACGAATTCCCGATTTGAGAAGATTTTTCGGACATCTTGTCCCCGAAAGGGATCCGACAACCCTCCTCCCCTACATCGTTCACATTTCTAACAGTGAGAACCAACTATAGCTGGTTAACGTTTTAGAAAACGAATCAACTTCAGATGACTTTCCGTTAACGTCCTTGAAACGTCATTTGTGAAAAAGATGCATTTACTGAATAGATTGTGATAGAGACAATTGTTGAATTATTTCTTTCAGTTGGATATTAGCTGAGCACTCAAATACACGGTCTTCTCTAGGACTGCCTTCATTGATCATGTTGATGTACACTGTCTCTTTTTTTTATTTTCCGACAAACTCTATTACTCCGACTGAAAATCTTTCTCGAGCTCTTTTATTAGGACCAAATCGACACTGTCAATCAACTGTCAAAATCTCTAATATTGATCTCTTTCTGAATTTTCTGGATCCGCTCCTGTTAACTTCCATGGAGGGTGTTATCCACCTCGGCTTTCGGCTTCTGTGGATAAAACCCTCCTTGATCTGCAGAATTCTTCATATCCTACTCAGCCTCATTCAATAATTGCTAATTATTTCTGGCCCCATCAGTAGTTCTCCTAGATCATTCAAGCATTCTTCATCGAGAGGGGCTAGTTTCTCAGGAAACATTTGCATACAATTCAGTGACATTGCATCGCAACAGAGAAGATATCGTTTGATCAACAATAAACGAGAGAGTCTGTTGAAACTACCTCACTTCCATGCGCACGCGACATTTTAGTAAAACGAGTTTATGTTATATAACACGAGGTCGATCGGTCAAATTCTTGTCGAAGGTGCATGGTGGCTAACAGTGTTTGTACTTGTCTTGTACATGTCTAGTCGAGTGGAGTCGCGATGGAACATACAAACCGTTGAGTTTCCTTAAAGTTCAAGTTAAAGGAAAGACGAGTCGAACGATCACTACAAAACCACAAGCCAGTAACGCGAGTATATGAATAAATAATGTTTGGATGCACGAACTTAAATACCTTTGATCGAATTCTTTTCGTTAAGGTATAAATCAAAGATGAAGCACGCTTTCCTCGTTCTGGCAGTGATTTTTTTGGTATTCCACTTTTCCTGGGCCAAAAACAAAGGTAAGTGAAGGTTCCGTCAATTCATTCTCGTCTCCATAGCCCTTAACGTTTCTCTTAACCGGCTGGGCCTTGGCTCGAAAAACAAAGGGCTCTGGGGACAGGCCTGTAGCTTGCTGTAATTGTGCTTTATTGTCTTGCAATAGAAGGAGAAAAATGCTAAAAGTGGTGAAGGCAAAGAAATATCAACTAAGAAGAAAAAATAACAATTATAAGATTCAAAATTTCACCAGAATTTCAGCTTTGATTTCTGGACATCCTGTCCAGAAATCAATTTTGATGAATTGCAATCCACTTCCATCCTTGTAATCCTGTACTACTTCTCCAAACTACCTGTTTGGAGGAACTTTTTATCAAATTTATTCGTGTATTTGGTGGCATTTGGCACAATAATATGACGAGTGTGCCTTTGTCTTCGTTTGTCCGTGATTTGAAGTCCAACACGGGTATCTATGCCATGCATTTTAGGTTTCGTTTTCAGTAACTTGTAGTATAAAATTTGTAGGCAATCCATCAATTCAGAGGAAAATATGGCCTAAACAAAAGTCATTGTTTGAAAAGGCGAGAAAATAGTCAATGGGTTGTTCGTTTTCAGTTTGTAAGCTGGATAGAACACGTGAGGAAAGGATGCAGGAATTTTTGAAGGTGGTGGGGAGGGGGAGTCCAAACCTTTACTCAGGCTACGTCCACACTAATCCGGATAAATTTGAAAACGCAACTTTTTTTCTCCGGATTGGCCTTCCGTCCACAATAAAACGGCGTTTTCGGTCACCGAAAACGGAACTTTTTGAAAACGCTCTCCAAGGTGGATAAATTTGAAAACGCTGGCTGGGTGTGTTAGTGTGGACGGCGAAAACGGAACTTTTTGAAAACGCCGACATCAAAACAATCGAATAACGTTGCTCGGACAATGTGGGCATGTTCTTGCATGTATTAAGCGTTTATTGCGAGGCAGCGTTTCTAAATCGATGGCGAAACAATTTGAAAACGGTATAATGTGGACAGAAAACATTTTATCCGCTTTCGAGTCGAAAACGCCTTTTTCATATTCTGATCCGGCTTAGTGTGGACATAGCCTCAGTTGAAAAATGATAAGCGATCCTGTCGATGCGAGAATTTCAGCTCCAAACAAGTGGTAAAAAAATAAAATTCGGTTAGGGAAGGGTGATCCGGACACCCTCCGCCCCCCCCCCCCCCCAACACGCCCCCTGGACCGCCGCTGGATTTTTTCCTTGCGAAGAGTCGTGCATGCCCGTCAACACTTTTAAACTTTTTATTAATCTTACTGTCAGTTTACATGTTCACGCTCTCTTCCATATCATCCAGCAGATCGAAAGAAGATATCTTGTAGATGCTGAAATGTAAACCATCCACGGTTTGGCCAAAACCTGTACGCATGTGCACAGCCATGGCTGCCACTTTGCGGGTAATAGGCTGTGCGCATGCGTACAGGTTTTGGCCAAATCATGGGATGTGTTGTGTGAACATTGCTTTCAGATGGTTTATTTGCTAAAATGGTTCAGCTACAACGTTGTGATTTGTTACAAAATTTACAGTGCCAGCCTGTTTTCAGTTAATTTCGGTTTGTTAAAGCCTGGTTAACGCTTGCGAAATAAGCATAACACAAGTAAAATAGGCGCAAGCATAAGCACAAGAAAAATAAACATTTCCCTCTTTTCTTGCGCTTATGCTTGTGCTTATGCTTAGTGTGAACCAAGCTTGTCCAGTGCCATTGTACAGGGGCGAATCCAGGATTTTTCTTAGGAGGGGTGTACCACTAAGGAATGACGTAACTGATGGGTGACGTAAACAGAATACTCGCTGTACTACAAAGTCGCAGATCATCTCAGGAGGGGGTGAGCACCCCTGCATGCACCCCCTGCACCCTCCACCTAGATCCGCCCCTGTTGAAAAAAAAAAGAACGGTAGGCTTTTATATTTCATAAGTGTGAACGCAGGCTTTTCCCTTTAGCTTTTCAGCTACTAAGCTAACTGTGTAATACATGCGTTTGAACAGATACAGGTCACTTCCTTTTGGATGTGAATGATGCCAACACCTTTCTATCAAAAAGGGACTGTGGATACATGCAAAGGCTCGCCGAACTAATGCGCGAGCAAAGGTCGGGCGATTTCACAACAATTACCTCAAATATAGACGTGCACGAGGAATGTTGTAATGAAGGATGTGATTCGGAAGAAATGGATGAAAACATGCATCCCTTCGGCTACAGTGATACGACTGCGGTACGTATAAACGTTATAAATGGTCGCGTTACATTACGGGCGATACTAATTAAGCCAAATCGAATAATCGAACTCAATCGAACTAAATCGAACCCAATTAAATAACATAATTAGGTTCGACCGGCCTCAACAATCCAACATAATTGAACTGCCAGAAAATATTCTCATCAATCGAACGCTATTTAACGTTCGATTGCGTTTAATTAGTTGGATTAAGTTCAATGCATGCATTCGATTTGGTTCGATTACCTCGGAAATCTAACCCAAACGAATTGCCATCTCACACATTTTTTTGTCCCATTGTGTTCGGTTATCGAGCTAGTAAACGGTAACGTTTAACCAGGGACGTTGGCTGTATGCTGTTTGTTTCTTATTTATGGATTTGTACAAAACAATAGAACATAAGTCCCCTACAAGGTTAAAACACCCACACCCAGCCCCCTAAAATTTACCCCGAAAAACCCTTCCCTGGCTAACAAAAATAAAATACACATTGAAATTAATCTAAATAACACAATACGATCAAATATGTACTAATTAACTTAACAGAAGCAGACAGAATAAGTATTAGCACGGCGAAACTTAGGACAAATTAAATTAAAAGAACGAAAATTGTCACCATCAAAAACATTTAAAAGTCTTCTAAAATAAAACGACTTAAGTTTACTTTCGAAAGAAATAATAGTGTCAGAATTCTTGATATCATCGGATAAACTGTTCCATAGCAAAATTATTCTGTTAAAGAACTCTCTGAAGGAGGACGCACGACTCGAGTTTGACCTTAAATGTAGCCCTGATGAAGCTCGGCTCAGTCACGGATGACACAGTTTGAAAAGTTTAGCCTGATTTTTTCAAATTTGACAACTGCAATCCTTCTCAATCTTCCTCATTCAAAGCCACCCTTGATTCTTCCTAGTTTATTGGTGCATCTTTGGTGTTTTTCTACCTTAGTATACTACTATTTCAAAGTTTCCTTTGATTTGAAGGCAATTTTATACATTGCCAAAGTTGACTTTGTTCATGGTGACTGTGCCCCTTTAAATCCACGAGTAAAATTTATATGCCCATGATATTCTAACCAGTAATTAAGCAGTAATAAATTAAGATTGATTAAGCGAACCTTATAACACAGGCCACTATTCCTCAACATAAAACGAGTAGCTCTCCTTTGGATGTTTTCTACAAGTAACAGATTGCTGATAACAGACTGAGGGGCCCATAACTGAGAGCAAAAACAAAAATGAGAGCGCACAAATGAACAGTGAAGACGCAAAAGCGTTGAGCTACCAACAACACCTGCGCAATTTCTTTTGAGAGAATCAAGCATCCTAGTGGCTTTAGCTACAATCATAACAGTGTGGTCTTTCCACGAGGTGTCGTTTGCAATCATAATACCTAGATCTTTTTCAGATATGACAACCTCCAAATTAATACCATTTAAACTATAGGTACGAGGTGGACTAAGACGCTTCCTAGAAATACGCAGGTTATTGCACTTATTAAGCTCAAAAGACAACTCATTTCGCAACGACCAATTTGAAAGCGCATCTAAATCCTGCTGTAGTTGCAAATAATCACAAGTGTGATGTTGGAAATCGCCAAGTATAATTTTGTCAAAGTGGGCTTCAATTCCGGCCAAAGAATTATTAAAATCTTTAAGAAATTTGTCCACTTGTTGATTTCGGGGTCGATAGATGCATCCAATAATTAAAGGCTTGCAGCGAGTTCGATTCAGTTGTATCCAGATTGCCTCTTCGTTATTATGAAGGTCATTTCTCTCAGAGAAATAAACACGAGAGGGAGCGGGGGGAGAGTGGGGGCTTACGTTGACTGAAAAATGCAACAGCTCAACGGAACGCCAACGGAAACCTTCAGAGAGAAATACCAAGAAAGCTTCATGCCACCGTTGCCATGTTTTCGATGCCCCAGTGCGCAGTTTGCATTCCAAAGTGACGAAATTAATTTTATTTCTTGTACAATGTGACCGTAATCTATAAAGGGCCCAGTAGCAAAGTTACATATCAAGATCACTGATCATTTCACCTGTACCTCAGCCAATACCATCTACTGCATAACTTGCACTCTTTGCAAGAAGTTATACATCGGCGAAACAGGGAGACGACTAGGCGACCGATTCCGAGAACACCTTCGTGACGTAGACAAAGACGACAAAAATCATTCTAAGCAACATATGGCAGTCTGAGGCCTTTCCCTTCACCAAGGAAGCACGGAAAGACCAAAACTCTAGAACAAAAATTTATTTTTTAAATCGGCACTCTTAATCCTCACGGTATCAGCGAACGCTTTTCATTCAACTAATTTATTCCGTTGTTTTCACGTTACCAGGCACCAACCAATAGCGAAGCTCCACCTTTCTGTATATAAACCACACACGACCCACAATTCCCCGATTCGCTCCGATGAAGGGCTAACGCTCGAAACATCAGCTCTCGAATCTCTTTACGGTGGCCAATTCACATTATCAACCCAGTTGATAAAACCAAATGATATTGAAATCCTTCCCACCGACGCAGCACCACAGTTTCTTTACAAACTTACCCCGTCTATTCTTTTGTTGGGTAAGGTGCGATCTACACATAGTTATGTTTTCCCTAGAACGGGAACAAATATTTATTTTATTGGTATTTTTTGTTGTTGCTTGTCACACTAAAATGTACTCCTTACTGTTATAAGGGGAATAGTATTATTAAAAACTAGCCATGGACATATTGTAAGTTCCTGAGTTTGGATTTGTTTACGTACAGGCCATGGTTTACGAACTTATGTACAGGGGCGGATCTAGGGGGGGGGGGTGCAGGGGGTGCGCACCCCCCTCCCCACTTTTGAGAAGACCTGCAACTTTCTAATATAACTAGTATCCTGCTTTCGTCACCCATCAGTTACGTCACACCTTAGTGGTGCATCCCCTCCTAAGAAAAATCCTGGATCCGCCCCTGATATAACACGGAACATAAACACGGTAGGTGGGGACGGGGAGTCAAATATTGCATCTCTTCAAATGGGGGTTTTTAATAAAAGAATTATTCCACTTCTGCTCGTTGGATGTGAGTAAGCACTAGCCATCTTGGAATAATTGTTAAACATTTATTATATTAACACTGAAAAATTTTGCCTTTATCTGATTGCAGGCCGAAACATGGAGGGAAAATTACGTATCTTCATGCTGCTAATTGTGAAATTAACTCACAAGGTGCGCTCTGTGAATACTTCTTGATCCTTTATATTGAACTCTTTCTGTTGATATAAGAACATCTAATTTGGGGTTTGAGGCTGAGCGTTCTTATTCTATTTACGATTTGTGGCTGAAAAAATTATATTGCATAATATAATTTTTAGTAGGGCGACTGGTGCATTCGTTTCAGTTCAGATTCACCATATGCATCCATTTTTGGTAAGGCTGACTCTAAGATGCTAGCTTGGCAAGGTTTGGGCAACTTTTCCACCAACCACCTCCCAACCAATTTGGAGCATCGTAGTCACAGCCCTACCCATTTCTTGGATCAGTGAGTGACTATATAAGTTGAATTCTTTACTTTTATTAGCTTATGTCTGAAACCAAACTGGATACATCGAATGGGTAAAGTAGATTGAGATTTCCTCGCAAAAATAAAATATATACTGTCAACTTGTCCCTACCTACCGCCCGCCCAAATTCTCGTGGATGACGGGCATCCTGCAAAGTAATCTTCCTAGCTTTTCATTGACCAAGAGACGATTCTCTTATCCGCAGAGGTTTTTTACATTTGAGTGCTGGCCTGGGCCCTGCGGGATGACGAACAGTGACAAGAAAGCTCACCAAGACGTGCAACAAAAGCGCGCAGGGGACACTGGGATACTTCCGCCTTCTCATTGTCTCGCTGCTCCAATTTTACTTTTTCCGGTTTTTCTCCTCCCTCCGTGTTTCCGTCGTTTCTCAAATGAAGGAGCCTCTGCAGACTATAGAGGAGATCATCTTGAGTGTCATGTACAAGACCGCTGGGTACAAATAATCTTCTACAATTAACGACCTTGACCTTACTACACGCGCACTGTCAAACGAGCGGTTCAGTACCCAAGACACCCAATAGACATTTTTTCACACATTTTCTATTCTTTTGTGTTCATGCATGCCAATCTGCCCGCCCAACCTCAAATCTGAGTTCAAATTCTTTTGTTCTTTGTACATGCTGAAGAGGCTGGGCGGGCAGATTAGCATGAACACAGAAGAATAACAAATGCGTGAGAAAGGTCTGTTAATAGGCCTTTTGCAACAAACGGTCACATGGTACAAAATCCGCCATGCCTGGAAGGCATGAAGGCATGACGCTTGACTTTGTTTGGCTGTCCCAGTGCGGGAATAATAAGCTTGCCCTCCAGCATAGCGGATTTTGTACCATGTAACCGTTTGCTAAAAACGGCCAATTTAGCATTTCCGGAGGCAACGTAACAGTCCTAACTTGGTCTTAGTACCTAGAATAGGCTGTCTCCGAATGAAGTCAATAAAATGTCATCCTTGAAAGTAAACGAGTATTCATAAAATTTTTTGCAGGAAATCTTCACAGAAGAAAAAAGTGGGAAATCATCAGCTGTAGTTATTTTGGTTACATGTTTCTCGTTTAGCGCCATCTGTAGCACATTTTGAAATAAACATGTATTGAAGGGAAAATTGTCTTTGTCTGTTAAGGTTCGGATCTTTCAACACGCAAACTTCGTGTTCCATACACCAACAGAAAAACAAACAACTCTGAAAGTCAATCTTCATTTTAATCTCAGGTGTTGCGAGTCATTATTTACTTATACTTTGAACTAATTGCAACAGAAATTCCGATAGCGCCAAATACGTCTTTGCATTCACTTAACCAAAATATCAAAAGTCCACCAAAATCCACCTACCGGAAAACGATAAATTTTCAAATGCGCTGCTTACAACGGCATGTACTAAAATCAGGAACACTGGAACACCGGAACACCACGAAACACCGAACACCTCGGAACAGCAGAAATTTATTGACATTTTATTGTATTTTTGGTGTTCCAGTGTTCCGTGATATGTGGTGTTCCGGTGTTCCTGCTTTTACTACATGCCGCTTAGAACTGTGAAACATAAAAATAAATAAAAACATCTAGATCACTTGACAGTGTTCTCTGGAACTGGAACAAAACAGACATCTCCATAAAAAGTTAATACGTTACTCTGAATAACATTTCGTAAATGTAGGACCATATACGCATGATAAAATGGTTAATTTCCTCATTCGCTAAAAGCCAACACAAATAAATTAAAAGTGGCGGCTTTCACCCTTTCTTAGTGGCAGAATTCATTGGACAATCGTCGCGAAAGCATAAAAGCCGAAACAACATTACATCATTTCTATTCATTTAGGGTTATTCCTGCTCCGCAACATTGGGAAGCTATGAAGACCCGGAAATGAAGATCGTCAAAAATCCCAAAACTCGATAACAAAGACCCCAAAAATTCCATAACGAAGACTGAAAGGCCATTTCCAGTCTGTACTGCGCAGTCTTGGGATTTGTTTACATTTCTGTTTGAATTCGTTTATACGTTTCACTTCGGTAACTGTGTACATGTTACATGGCTTGGTTGAGGATTTGAGAAAATGACGTAATTCTCTCAAAATACCTCACGGGTTGAAATTATAATAGCAATTACTGCAGAAAATCGTCTGGTAATGACAAAGAAAAGATTTAAACCCGGGCGTAAAGGATGGGTGGATTGTCCAACTCAAACAGGCAAAGTGCGCCTGTGAGAGAAATTGAAGTACTCTAGATTTTGAACCCAAGTCCTCCAAAGGTTAATAAAAATGCCACCAAGAACCTTATTCAACTTTGAGCTTAGAGCGATCGTAGCATGTAATATTGACTCGATTAGCGTAGAAGTGTCTTCCTTGTGCGATTTTGCAGAAGGTCAGAAGATCTGAAGTCCGAAAAGACTGACAATAGTGTTGGACTCGCACGTTTTCTAAGGCTTCGAAATTAGTGGTGTGACAAACACTGTACAGAATATTCTAAAACGTAAGTATCTGATGCCTGTGGAACATTACACTCCCGGACAATACAGGCATAGGCGTATGAGCCAGGGGGAGGGGCTGGGGGACAGCAGCCTCCCAGTATCGAACATTATAGACATTTTTCTCAGGATGCTGGCAACAGCAGTTGCAGTTTTTGGGCGATTGCATACCGGTTAAATGCTAACAAATTCGGAATTGTGTAATTTTTTGTGCAGGGAGGTTACAGCCCTGCCCCAAGTCCGAAGGTGCCCGTGTGCCTATGATTACAGGTATTACGTGTGGCTAGCCAAGCCACAAGTCAACCTCCTCATGGGTTTCACAGTACAGCTGTACATTGAAGATATTATAACCGCACAAATGACACAATCCAAAAAGATATGTAAACTTGAAGCAACTCAATAAAACAAACTTTCGTAACCCAAATTCTTCAATTTTTTAAGAAAAAGTACCTGTGAGACCTGTGACAATGTTTCAACAGCTTTTTGTTTGACAAAATACACCCTGGCAACGTACTGGGACCAAAAAATAGTTCAGACACTCTTCGGAAGAGTTCAGAACGAACTTGGAAATCTTGGGAAAACATTGGATATGATTGGGCCATCTTCGAAGACACTGATAAAAATCTCACGCTTTTGAAACGGAAAAAGTTGGCAGATATACAATAATATAAGATTTTAGTTACTAGTTAGAGAAACAACACATTCTTGAGAATAATCATGCACAGTTTGTCTCAGCAAGATATGGATATCAGTGCACCCTTTCTTAGCCAAGTCCAGAACCTTTTCCAAGTTATCCACATGAAGCCTAGAATCCATCTGGAACATGACAATTTTTTCAGATTTTGGTAAAACAGCCAGACTCAACTGTGGCCCTCTGAAACTCTCTTCCAAATAGTTTATGTCCATTAATGGTTTGTCATTGATAAAACTCACTGTACAAGCACTAACATAGTCCTTCATGGGAATACCAGCATCAATAAGAGCTAATGTTGCAGCATTGATACATGCACTCTGGTTTGAACCATCCGCTTGAAGAATCTGCAAAGAAACATGTAGAAATAAAAGGGTCAGTTACAATATACTTTGACCAATATAACTGCATTATGCAACAGTCATTTGAAAGCCCCGCCACCCCCGATTGGAGGATACTCGGGGCATTCACTTTTACTGTCAGTGAAATGTTGTGAAAGCACTGCATTGCGCCCTCTAAACATCAAGCACAATTCATTTTATTAATAGGTTATATTTTTTAACAATAGAGCTTTCACAGGATTTTTTTCATACCACTGAAGTCAAGCTAAAGGTTACTCATTTTTTTTTCTTCCTCTGCGTTTTCACTGCTTAGGCAAACATGCCTTCTTCGTCAGTTGTTCAGCCCCATGTTTTGAACACAGCATTCTAAAAGAGGTCGCAAACCACGAGTGAAATCCCTGCCAAACGCCTGCATTGTATATAGCAAAGCTGTGAAAAAAAGTGCATTCCCTGACTATGGGAGGGGGGAGGGGGTTGTGGGGGTTTCAAATGACTGGTGCATTAGTATAAATCTATTACCGTTCTATCATGAATGCTGTTCTCTGATTGGCTAGCTACTCAGTATCTATTCTCTGATTCTGATTGGTTTAAATTGATCACGTGAAACGATCGCGATCATGTTCTAAAAATGTTTCTCCATGACCAATTCCAAAGAATTTCTGGGCTCTACCCCTAACGAATTACATAACTTTTTACGGATCTCCCATTACGCCTTGAGGACCCCTTGAGAAATCCACAATTTTCCTCCCTTGTACCCCCGTGTTCCTCAACAGGGATAGTTAAAAAATAAATGCAAATGCTATCAGCCGATAGTTCTTCAAGAGAAACACTTTATTGTTTACGTATAACGTGAACAGAACCCTGCTTACCTGAACATAAATATCAATCTGCGATCGAGGATAAAGCTGTGTCAGAATTGCTGCTTCAAATGTCCGCCTTATAAACATTGAAGTCTCTGTCGATCTTCGGTCTCCTTTCGGTCTTTTCTTTCGTTCGCCTGTGCTAAACGTCGCCATGCTAAACTGGCAATTCAGCAACACTCGATCGTGCAGGATTTTCGACTTATTTGTGACCTCGTGAGGGCCGTAAACTGTAGCTAAAGCCTTGGTGTTTCCCAGTTCAATGTATGCGGAACCATCGGCTTGCTTGAAAACTCCCATTCTACAAACGATCTTTCGAAGTTCATGCGGTCTTCGACCGTCTAGACGCAGCCCTTCGGGTGAAAGGATCTCTAAACCAGCCATCATTAACTGAAGATCGAAGTATTAGAGCTTTCAAGACGTTAAAACTTTGACAGACTTCAAAACTTCTTTACTTTCTCCAAACCAAACCACGCTTCTTGTGAGTGAGTAGAATCCAGTCCTCCTAAATCCCCGTCCAGTTTTCCCGCGTTTGCTGTTTTCAATGGTGGCTAACGATCAATTCGAGCTGTTTCCCAGAGCTTTCATTCTGCTGTAAAGTTTAGATTCATGCATTCTTTGGCTTTGCGATTTGGACTGAAAGCGGTGCAAAGGAGCTGTTTCAAATTGATCCGTTTTTCAAGCCGTGGACTCTCGGGTAAAGTTTTTCTTCACCACTTCGATTCACTTGTCAAATGGGAAATTATTATATTAGGAAGACTTCTCAGCGTAAGTTATCTGACCAAGAGCTACTTCGATTCATTCTCACTCTTGGTGGATCATTTATCAAGATTTGCCATTGCATCGTAGAGAAAGTGCTTGCAGAAATATACCGGGCGTATTTTGTAGGATCCGATCCCTTGCACACCCCCCATTGATGAGGAGCTGGAAAAATCTCAGGGGGAGGGAGGGGGTCTTCAAAAGTTATTTCTGAAGGGGCAGCTATATCAGTGCCTTTGATCTCTTCCATTTTTCTGAAAGGGGGATGTGTCTTCACTTTGATCTTGCTTTTCTGAAGGGGTCTTCGTGAGCTATTTCTGAGGGTGCAGGCACTCAAGAACCTCAGTTGGGGTGGCAGGCACTAAAGAACCTCAATTGGGGTGCGGTGGGGTATTAAATGGAATGGCCCCTTCCTGGGTCTTCCTCATAAACATTGCATACAAAATCCCTTCTGTAAATAAAGATATTATTATTACATTCATGCCAACTCTCCTGGATTATCTGTGAGTCTCCTGGATACAGAATATCCAAATCTCTTGGATACAAAGGAAAATGCTTGAAAATACGAGTTTTTACCCTAACTCGGGCCAATTTTTGGAGGAAATTTTGAAATACTTGACAAATTTTTGTAGATGAATAGGCAGAACTCTATTTTTAACTCCGTTTTTAAGACTGAGAAGAGGTATGTTGAGGCAAAATTGGCAGTCTCCCAGATCAATTTTTTTAGGTTGGTTATATCTTCATATCCTGATTAAGACAGACCCTTTTGAACTTATGTAACATGAGAGGGCTGAGGGGTCAAAACCCATACATTTACTGTACTTTCTCCAGCAGTATGTTCCCGTATAAAGGAGAGTACCCCCTTAGTTTATATCATTTTTTTTTCATTTTGTTTATCAATTAAGCTTCATCAATACATGGAAACATGGAAAAGACTTTTCAGTTACAGGACAAACTCCCAAGTCTTCCAGTTCCACGATTAACACAGACTTGTCAAAAATATTTGGAGTCAGGTACAGTACGTTATAAGTGCATATTAATCTAAAAATGATTTTGCCTTAGAATTATTTATCACAAATAGAAATTTACGATTCCAAAGTTTGAAATGTGTAGTGTAAATTAAATTAAAATACCAGATGCAAGTTGACCCTGATTTCAGGTTTAACTTAATTGCAGTCAAACCTCACCTGACAAGAGAGGAATATCTTCAGACTGAGTTTGTGGTGAATGAATTTGCCAGTGGAGTTGGCAAAGAACTACACAAGAAACTTGAGACCAGGGCCAAGAGCTTGCGGAATTGGGTACCTGGCTTAATTTCATAATAACATAATGTGACTATGTTGATGTCAAGTCAGGGAAAATTGAAATTATAATTTTGCTATTTCAGTACCACTGAAGACTGGTAGAAACATTTCAGTTCAATATGATCTCAGCAATGTAATGCTTTTTTTCTTTGAGAATGAATCAGTGCTGGAGGCTGCATTCTGAGATTCAACTTGGCTGCAATGAGGAAATTTTTATTGGGAAAAGGTCAGGCCATTTTTAAAACTGAATGTTTGCAGCAACCATGGGCTGAAGGGTACTGTATAAGGGGTAAAGTTACTCTACTTGGGTGCACGGATTTTGTTGGAAAACACATGAAATTATGATCATCATGGCAGTAAGTGTTATGCAGTACCCCCATTTACCCTTTTAGTGTTGGAAAATAGTAATTTAGCTGTTGATTTGTTTGTTTCTCATTCAACAAGCTCGAGACATGGTGGGAAGACGTGGCATATCTTACACCACGGTACCCTTCAGCTCCTATAGTCAACATTGGAGGACCAATGACATCTATCACAGACATATGGCCAGTACAGGATGGCACCCAGATCAAAAGAGCTGCCCTCTTTACTCATGCCTTTCTTCTAATTTGGCAGAAACTATACAGGTGTGTAATGCAGAAACATTGCCTACCAATTTTGCACTCCCACCTACTGATTCCTTATAAACAAAGGTTCCAAAAATAACACTGTACCTACCCCTCCCTAGTGTCTCATCCAATACTTGCACTCCCCCCTTCCTTATCACAAATAACTGACTGACTGTTCCTGGTGCTGATGTTTTCTTAAAATGTTTGGCCCTGCCTAGCCTAGCGCAAATTTAGCTTGTGTCTTGGCATTAAAGGTTACAAGTAATATATTTGGTTAAAAATTTCTTTTTTTATCAAATTTAAGGGAAGAAATATCCATGGAAAGAATGGGTCCAACTCCGCTATGTATGTTTCAGTTTTCTCGTCTCTTCTCGTGTTGCAAAATTCCTGGAAAAGAAAAGGATTTTCTGAGAACTAGCTTTGTTACAGGTACTAACTACTAATATTTATTGTTTTCTAATATATATTGTTTTCAAACTATATATTGGTAACTTAATTTAATTATTACCTTCACAAGTTCTGATCACAGTCCATATTTGCATAGTCAAGTCCCAGTATGTCTGTAATAAAGCAATGAGATGTTCTGTAAACTGTTTGCCAGTTTTGTACCACCCTCCCCCTACCTACATCACCCTTTTGCCCTTATTTTCCTCCCAGATTGAATATGTCT
Organism: Blastomussa wellsi; assembly: GCA_947652115.1. Lineage (NCBI taxonomy): Eukaryota > Metazoa > Cnidaria > Anthozoa > Scleractinia > Plerogyridae > Blastomussa > Blastomussa wellsi. Next base: position 22,851,046 of record OX393566.1, on the reverse strand, counting down.
GACTATAAGTTTCTTTGTCTCAACTAAATGTTGAGCGTCACTGAAAGAGTTGTCAATTTCTATTAGCCCCTCATAGCTCACCCCGTCACATTATGGTACTAATGAGAGGAAGGATTTTTAGCTGTACTGTACTGGATGAGAACATGGAGCCTCTGTCACCACCTGAAATTGAACGGTAAATAAAATTGAAATGTACATTTATACGTGTAGTCTCTGCACTATTGATTTACACGCAGGAGGGATGGTGGTCTAATGGTTAGTGAGCTGGACTCCAGATTGGATGGTCTGAGTTTGACCCCTGCCGGGGCACTGCATTGTATTCTTGGGCAGGACAATAATAGTCTCGTAGTACCTCTCTTCAGCCAGGTGTATGAATGGTTACGGGCGAATTTAATGAAGGCACTAATTAACCTCAATGGGCCTTAATCACACGGCGGCCATGTTGAGTCCCGAGGGATTAAAAACTTTTGTTTTGCCATGTGGAAACTCGTTCCCAGGCATTTCAACTCGAGGCTCGGGGTACGAAATCTATTGTCTATGGCCAATATGGCCACCTTATGATTTAGGCCCATTGCGGGTGTATTAAATAGAACAAATTATGAAAATGAGTAAAAAGCGTAACATTTGTAAAATCTGTAAAATCTACAAATTTTGCAAGGCTGTTACGAAAAAGGTAAAAGTTTTTACATTTTGCAATTGCATTCAATCCTGGACATAAGTGATAAATACAACAATACAACAACCTAAATTACCCAGGTTAAAATTTAGGAAACCTCGAAATAATGGTTTGCTAAGGAAGAAAAGCACCTGGCAAAGGAGTGATGCTAAACCAAAAAGGGACAAGGATGGCTGAGGGTGGAGGAGATTGAAACGGATTGGTTTTTGCAATTTTTTTTTTAATTTTTCGAAGTGCACGAACAATGACGTAGCTCCTTTAAGGAGCCTGGCCAAGGCTCAAATCCGGACCGATCAATGTGGAGTCCAGTACCCATACAGGCAACTGTGCCTTGCACTTTTCTTAACATGTTAGCCTATTCTTCTTTCGATCAAGTGGGAGGTGTGCTGGCCTAATGGTTAGTGCGCTGGACTCTGGATCAGTCTGGGTTCGAGCTCTGGCCGGGTCACTGCGTTGTGTTCTTGGGCAATACACTTCACTATATAATATTGTTAAAAACTGCGTAGCGTCTTGTTCAGGTGATACAAAAGTTTTTCAGTGGTATTTTTAAACACTATTAAGTTCGGTTATGTTTATCTTGAACATAACCAAACATAATAGCGTTTAAAAATACCACCGAAAAACTTTTGTATCACCAATACACTTCACTCTCACAGTGCCTCTCTCCATCCAGGTGTATAAATGGGTACCGGCGAAATAATGCTGGATGGTGACCCTGCGATGGACTAGCATCCCATCCAGGGGGGAGTAGAAATATTCTTAGCTGCTTAATGCTATTTAAACCGGGATAAGCTCCGGCAGTATGGGCCACTAGGTACGAGGCTTTACCTTTTTTTTTCTTTCAATCAAGCTTTCTCTCTTTTTTGCTAAATTTTCAGACAGCTTCAACAGATACAATCCTTAGCTGAGTCAGACTCTCCTGGGATAGGGATCGGCAGTTTGACAGGAGAGAAACGGGATACCTGGCACATGGTACAAAATCCCTGTCAACAATAATTTGCAAGTAAAACTAGTTTCAGCTAGAGAGATAAATAAGAATAATTAAATAATTAAGAAAGCCATTTAATTTTTTGATGTGTTGCCAAATATTATATTTATTTACCGGGTGATACATTAAATTGTAATCAGTACGGGATACTCTGAGAGAGGAGAGGGGCAGGGATGGGGCATACAACTTAAAAGTTATACACGCTATATGGGTGTGTGCCGCTGGATGGCCAGGTCCAATTTTTACAGAGCTCAAGACAAAAATAATTATTATTGGTAGTCAACTAGCCACAGATCAGTAAATAATTAGTTTTGGGTAGTAGGTTTTTGGCTTTTACTGGCCATTTTAGCTTGTAAAAATGTCAGGTACCTTTTTAAAGTAGAATGTCAAACCGCTAATGGAAATTAAATCTGCGAGAGCACAAACAACAGAAATTGCTGTATGCTAATTATACACTTCATACAAGTTTGACAGTTCTGGCTAGTAGACTTGTATTGGCTTCTAAAATCAAAGCTTTCTCAAGCCACTAGGCTCAATTGATTGCAATTATGCTGAATATAAGACTTTATTTCCATGTGAAAGTATTATCAGGGTTACAAACATTTTGTTTTCATGCCTTCATGAGGTTACCAATTAACGTTGTTATTGCATCACCCCCTTGGTAACATTCCACGTACTCCCGGTAATTTCTAGACAGTACAATGCTATCTTCTCACTATGCATCTCATCATCACTTGATGTTTTCTCCTGTTGAAAATAAGATTTAATACCAACAATCATAAGGTCAAAGGTTAAAATGTTTTTGTTCTCTGTTCTTACATTTCCAGTTGCGAGAAAGACTGATAAGTTTGGACAGAAATAACCAAAAGAATCTTGATCTCATTGAAACAAGTCTATTTGCTTTGGTGCTTGATGAAAATGAGCCCGTTACAGAAACTGAGGTTATGTTTACAGAATCTTAAAGTTTATAGCTACTCACCTATAGAACCAATAATATTTGTTTTTTAGTGATGTAGTCGTATAATTTCGCTTGAGGTTATTTCATAATGTATGAGTTCTTTGAATATGACATGAACCCCCCTCCCTCCTAACCCCCATAATAACAATGACAATAACATTAAGAACATTTTCAAATTTACCCCCCCCCCAAGATATGTATATACTCCACATTATAATTATGTGATAAAAGATCGTTAAATTTTTGTCACTGAAAAATTATATTCCAACAATTTTATGAAAAATCAAACTTGCCAAATTTATAATGTTGCCTCCTAGCTGAAACAGACTCTTGATTAATTTGTAGAATCTTTGCCCCTCTCATATTTACATGTACCATAGCCCCATAGCGTGGGGTATGTGCAAGTTCATTAATTCACACACACTTCGCACTTAACACACTTCACACTTTATTATTTTAAAATTAAATTTACAAAAAAAGGTCATGCCCGCAACAAGCAAAAGCTATTCTAGGCAGGCCATGCCTTGATAGCCGAATTACAAAAAAATACGAAAACGGAAATTAACTAATAAAGTAAAAGGGAAAAGTACCTAATTTAAAACATTAAAGGCACAGCTGCTGTTTATGTTAGTTGGAAGAGGACAGATCAGAAGAAGTTAATTACCAGAACCTAACAATTGCATAATGTCAGATAAATCTATATATTAAGAGTCTTGTGTTCAAACCTATTGATGTTGAATAACATTTGCTTGAATAAAATGTTGAATAAAATTCATGCATACTGATGTTTCTTCCTTTTCTTTCATGGCAGGTTTGTGGGCATTCTATTGTTGGTGACTCCAGAAATCGTTGGTTTGACAAATCAATAAGTGTGATAGTCTTCAAATCTGGGCGGTTGGGTGTTAACTGTGATGTAAGTGAATATTTTCAAATAATTGTGTTAGTTAATTATAAATTAAACCATGCCATTTGAAAACAAAACAACCTATTTGCCTGCAATGCTTAGCAAACAAGTCGGGCGGTCCTCAAAGTTTGTTGAAAGTTTGATGAACTCTTGACTGTGGTCAGACAGAATATCTGGACAACTTTTGGTTTCCAATGCAAATGCCAATGATTTGCATTAATAATTAACACGTTCAATAACTTAGCAGGTTCACATATCAAACAGTACTGTAGACGTGGTGATCTTTGACCTCTGGCTCTAACACTTAGTCAGAGACATGTCCCAGCGTTCATGGAAAAACAAATTTGACAGTTCTAGCTTTAGTTAGTAAAATGCAGACCAAACCAGTAGCAATAATCACAGCAGCATACTGTAACAAGCTCTAGTCTTAAAAATGATAATGTGTAGTCTCTCTATTTTCAAGTTATGGAACTACAATGCCACCCTTTTCCTTACAGTCGAACCAAGTGAAGCGTACCCCCCTAGAGTACATTAATGAATTGATTATTGGGAAAATTGAACCCATTATTTGTTTCAATATTGCATTCGGTTTGCAAAGGAGCAGATCAATGCCCCACTGAAAAGACGATTTTTGATTGGACTAGGCGAGAGCTTTCCTTGGCTACATCTCGCATAACATGCAGAAATTCTTATTTGTGTAAATGGTGGGAAGAAACGAGTCTCCTGGCGAAGCTCTTACACGTTTTTCTTGAATATTTTTACGTGGCTCACTTCCGCCATGGGAAAAATTATTCAAGGTTCCATACGTACCGTTGAAAATCGCCAGTTGTCTTCCTAACATTACACGCTGTCACTTGCAACTTACGAATTTCCCATCTGAATTTGTCTGAGAGGTTTCCCGAACTCGTGAGTTCGACCATGCAAGTTTGTTCCTTGCCTCCATTTTGAAAAGGAAACAATAATTCCATGTAAGGAGCACCTCTTGGGGAAACAGAAGCACTACTGACCAAGGCCCTGGAACAGCTAGGCTACCCCTCTCCACTAACATAATCCAAAGGAGTACTTTCTTTCCCTGAGAGGCCAAATTATTATTACGTAATTATTGTATCCCTAGTGCAGTGTCTATATGGACACCAGTAATAAAATATGGTTCTGTTTGGTGCAGTAGCGAAAAAGGAAGTAAGTTTACGGCACTTGTTTTACATTGTTCTTTTGTCTTGTTTCAGCACTCTCCTTTTGATGGTGTTGTAGAAATAAATTCCATTATTTGGGCAGGTAGATATCTTGAAGAAAGAGTGGGAGAATGGAAGGTAGGATTGTCCAGTGTGGAACCTTGAAATAACTTTACAAAATAATGGCAAATTCTTGGTCTGTCCCAAGTCTGAATTTGTTGGCAATACACTGGGTTGAGCAGATACAGTAAGTAAAGAAGAGTTGTGTATTAATCCCTGACCATTTTGGTTAGGTGTGTGCCGTGAATATTCTCAAACCCTGGCCCTATTCAAGGATATCAAAAGAGTAAATAATTTGATACCCTATTTAAGGCCCATTAACCTGAAAATGACTCCCTATTCAAGAAAAAAAGGAAAACTAAGAAAGATATGATTGGGTCAATCTTATTTCGTTCCTGTAATTCTAATGCTCTTAACAGATTGCTCGGTTAAACAGACCATTTCTTTTTTGTTAACCACAGGCTAAACTTCTGACTTAACTTTTGCTTTACTTACGTTATTTTGATGTCTCTGTGGTCCACACTGACTCCCAGTCCATGGACTACCCTGATGGACTGCCCAAATGGACTGCCCTAAAATGGACTACCCTAAAAATGCTTTTAAAATGTTTTAAAGGTAGTCCATATTAGTGTAGTCCTATTGAAAATGGACTATTAAAATGGGCTCCCTTAAAAATGGGTAGTCCATTTGGGTGGTCCATTTGGGTGGTCCAAAGGGGTAGTCCATGGACTGTTTTGGCCACCACCCTTTTGCTTCGCTTTCCACGTAGGCAAACCTCAGAAAGTAAAATTCGCCTAATTCATATTTATTTGCATTCTTTTTCACACGTATATTTAGGGCAATTTTCGAGCCTTTCTCATACATTCTCTTACATTATGCCAGTGTCACGTAAATCACATACGAAGTATGGGCCATCTGTGGGTTAGCTTGCCGTTTTCGCACAGCAATTTTAGACGATACAATTTAGGTACCCTATCCACACAATGCCAAAAGGGGCAAAAATGATATCCTATTTAAAGACCAAGAATCTGAAAAAGCCATACCCTATCCCATGTTATATAATAACCAAATCAATGCGCGCGCTCTGATTGGTCAATCAGCTGTGGTTTATTGTGCCAGTAAACTCATGGAAAAATCGCGCGTCTTCTGAATTATTATATAAAAGCAATAGACCACAAGTTTCTATGGTTTATAAGCTGATAAACCACGCGGGATGTTGGAAGAACACTCGAAGAATTCGTAAATCACTCGCCTGCGGCTCGTGATTTACAAATTCTTCTCGTGTTCTTCCAACATCCCGCGTGGTTTATCAGCTTATAAACCATAGAAACTTGTGGTCTATTGCTTAAGTATATACCTGAAGTATATAGCCCATATTGAGAGTACACCCCCTGGGGGTGTTGATGCCTTAAAGGAGCTACGTCATTGTTCGTGCCTAAAATATTCAAAATCGTTTCAATCCTCTCCATCCTCAGCCATCCTTGTTCCATTTTGGTTTAGTATCACTCCTTTGGTGTTTTTTGTCCTTTGTAAACTATTATTTTTAGGGTTCCTGAGGTAATTTAGGTTGTCGAAGAAACTGTGACCCAAAATATCGTGACGTAGCTCAAACACTGCAGAAGTAGAACGATTTGCACCATTTCTTGAGACCCAGATAAGAGACGTTTTATTTTGTATGAGTTTAGGAGGGGCTTGTGAGATTTAGGAGGGTGGGGGCACTCCGAAAAATATGGTCTGCAGTGGGGGACGGGGGGGGGGGGGGGGTTTGGTCACTCCAACTTAATCAAATAATTTGGTTGGATTCTGGTATATGTAAATGTGCTTGAGTTGTCATGTAAGTAATAATAATTGTGATTTTCAGGGAAGCTCAGAGATCAACAACTACTTTGAACCTCAAGAGCTGGTATTCAAAACAGATGATGCAATTTATAGTGCAATTGATCAGGCTATTCAGAAGTACCAACAAGCGGTGAGTTAATAACAAAAACGAAGGTAATTCACATAACTAGTAGTGCCTCTCTTCACCCAGGTGCATAAATACCGGCACAATGGACTAGCATCCCACTTTGGGGGTGGGGGGGGGGGCTAGAAATACTCCTAGTTGCAATGTCACGCCACATCATCCATCGAGCGCGTGCGCTGAAGAAAAACAGTGGATAGAGAACCCCAAATAGCCATACCGTATCCCGCGGCACATACCTATACAGCCCATGTATGGGAGTCCCCCCCGGACTAATCACAAACTGATTACATTGCAGGCTGCTACTGTAGACATCCGTGTGCATTCAGTGCAGGAGTATGGTAAAGGATTTATAAAACCATACAAGATCCACCCAGACACGTTTGTACAAATGGCTATTCAACTCGCTTATTACAGGCTACATCGAAAGTAAGTTCCCTTTTCATCGCTGTGGGAGGCGCGGGGACTAATCAATTTCTGGACCTAGTTAGTGCGCCGGATTCTGGATTGGGCGATCCTTGTTCTACCGTGGCGTTATGTCCTTGGGCAAGACACAACTCTCGCTTACTTTTTCCACCATGGTGTATAAATGGGTACCAGCGAATTTCTTGCTCGGAGCAACTCTGCGATGCATGGGCTAGCGTTTCTAAAACTATATCTCCTGATTGGTCGCATCTGGGTTTTCGAGAACCGATTAATCATTAGCGTTAGATTTGAAGCAAACGAAAGGAAAGCGTTACACTTAGCCGTTGTCTATCCTTCGGAGAATCTTGTCTTTTCGTTTCTCTCTTTTCTTGTTCGTTTTTCTTTTTTCCAGACTTAACTGTGGTTTGCTGAAGATCATCTTTTGCGTTTTTATTTTTCAGACCTGCGCCCACATACGAGACAGGTCAGACGAGACAATTTTACCATGGACGAACTGAAACAGTGAGAAATTTCATAGGATTTTTTAAAACTGCTATTTTTATAGTAATGAAGGCGTTATCGTTTGTCTCATGATGTAGTCACTTGTGATGTGGACCGCGACGTTTCGGCTGCATACTGCTAGCCTTCATCAGGCGATAAGGTCGACTGGCTACGTGTAGCTTTATAAAGCATGGTGCTCCGCTGTTGTTTGTGATTAGTAGTCAGATTAGCATGTTTAATTTGTAGATGGTATTAAATAAATTGAGGGGCTTGTAGTGTAAACTGTGAAACCAAATTATGATCAATGGTCCAAAAATGCGACAAAAAAGCGCGCGAAAATGACACGTGAATCAATTCTGAATTGGTGATGTGCTGATGTCGCAGTTGATTGGCTTTGAGACGCGAGAGAGTTTTCCCCAGCCCGTGTGGTATAATCTAGAACTATGCTTTAGATTTGTTATTGTTAGAGTAAACGTGAATAATAATTCAGTGAGATACATGCAGAGCTATGCTTTAAACGCAGGTTCGTTCGTGTACTGTGGAGGCAACAACGTGGTGCAAAGCGATGTTCGATGAAAACATTGATGTGAGTGGTGTTTGTGTCTTTTTAGAGGTTGCAAGAAAACACGTGTCAACCAAATCACCTTGCTTTTCCCTTATTTCTTTGTTTCCGTTTGTTTAGAACTCGACAATGGTGCGACTGTTCCGTGAGGCTTGCACGAAGCATGATAAGCTGATGAAAGAGGCCATTAATGGCCAAGGTTATTTTACTGATTTCTAGCGGTTTGCGTTCTTTATAATTGTAATTTGTTCTTATTTGATAAATCAACACCAACCTAAATAGCAAATACTTTTCATTGAAGTTACTATTCCTATAACCCCAAGCAAAAAACTAACTACCCGCCCTTCGCGCGCTTGGTGAGACGTTCGGATTAAATATCTTGTGGTTCGTGTGTTTTTTCCTTTCAGGAATCGATCGCCATTTGCTGGGATTACAAATTATAGCTGCTTCAGAAGGTGATGATTACATTTTCGCGTGGTCCAGTTATCAACTTCAACCTCGTTCTCAGGGTCTCTCATCTTCCGACCTTGAGAACGAGGTTGTATCAGCTTTAGGTTGTTTCTTTATTCATCTTTTCAGTATACGACTTCGAGTTTTTCCCGTCGATTTCAGAACGAACACGTACAGAATTTTTATTCTTATCCAAAACGTAACTCGACTAAAGACGAAAAAAACTCGTCGTAAATCTTTCTGTCTGAAACTACGTCTTAGACGGAAATCAGGACGGGCTTTGTGTTGCTGGACAAAATACCAGTTTTAAAATTTTCGTGATTTTGGTAATTCCGTCTGGGTCGAGTTTCCCGTCTTCTAACATGTATTCGCTCATTCAAGTAAAATCTGTTTTTGAATAAAAAAAATGTAACGATAAAAAGTTGCTCATTCGATAAGGATCACTCCCAAGAAAAATATAGTTTATTTAAAGTTTGATTGGTTTGTACAAATACGCATGCGCACTGTCTTTATGTGCTCTTCTCCCAAATGCGTGTGAATTGCGGGGTATATGAGATGTCTTAGCCAAATGTTGATGATCAAGACCGTACTTACTAGGATCATTTCTATAGTACGCGTCCCGTCTTTGTACCCTAACAAAGACAACACCATCAACCGTGATGAGGATGCGAAGCGTTCACCTCTGAGCGCGAAGCACGTCGCAGACTTTGTCGTTTACGGCAATCGGTGGGCGGCGATTGATGACCGTTCCTTTTCCTCCTTTAGCGGGGAATTGGAGGAGGTGATCGCATTCTGAGCGGTTGATTTTCTCTCACAACAAATAAAACATAATTGGCGGAGTTTTTCCTTAAGTTGGAACTAACCAATTAATAATCTGGCTCGCTCAATTTAAAGCCGTTTTCTTGATTGTAGCTTGTAATGTAGCTTTTAATTTGAAGGTCAGTTTACAATAAAAAATCTTTAATAGTGAAATTTAACTACCCGAAGAACCAAGTCATTTTGCAGACGTAATTCCCTTTCCCGTCTTCTAACTCACAATTAGACTTCGAGCCCGAGTTGTCTATGAGCGATAGTCAACTCGGCTGCACCTCTAAACTCGGTTGCGCCTCGTTGATCATTCTCTCATAGAAAGTCTAATGGTTAAAGGTGAGTTAGCTTTCGACAAACCGATTTAGAGGCTTCAATTTATAGTTCGAAGTTTCCACAAGTTTAAACAATATTCCAACTTTTTGTTGAAATCCGTTCGCGAATGAAAATTATGCCGATAAAATGTTGTTTATTAGATAAAGCCCTTTCCGTTCCCGAGGAAAATATAGTTCATAAGAGTTTTATTATTTGTGGGAATACGCATGCGCTCTGTCATTTTCATTCTCTTGTCCCACATGCGTGTGAATTTCGGGTTATATGAGCTGTTTTGGCCAAGGATTGATTATTAAGACCGTACTTACTAGGATCATTTCTATAGTACGTGTCCCGTCTTTGTACCCTAACAAAGACAACACCATCAACCGTGATGAGGATGCGAAGCGTTCACCTCTGAGCGCGAAGCACGTCGCAGACTTTGTCGTTTACGGCAATCGGTCGGCGGCGATTGATGACCGTTCCTTTTCCTCCTTTAGCGGGGAATAGGAGGAGGTGATCGCATTCTGAGCGGTTGATTTTCTATCATAACAACAACCAAGATGTATGTAGCGGTATGTTTCCTTAACTTGGAACTGGTGAATAAAACGAAAATTTCCCTTTCCCACATCTTGCTGTTACTCGGGGGCAAGTCGGTCAGGTTACTATTTAAGTCACAAAATATTTCCTTGTTCAATACATAGGGGACAGGCTTCTGTTGACGTTTATTCTGGACGGTTATCGTAGAATATTCTGAATCGGTCGATTTAATCAGCTTTTTGATTGTAGCTTTCGATTTGGCAAGGAATCGACGTCTTTGAAGGCCAATTTTTAATACAATAAAAATGTTTTTTTGTTTTGCAATTTTATAATAAATTCGCGTCGAACCACGTGTGTTGCAGTCGCTTGTCTGTGTCAGCGATTGAATTTAGGCGTTGAATCTTTATCCACGGCTCCATAGATATAAAGAAGTTTATATACATACAATATGTATTACAAAACAGTTTTATTTATGGCTGAAGTGAAGAATGTCACCAGCACTTTCGTCCTCATTTACAATTCAAATGTAACTCAATAGGTGCCAGTGTGACAACTGGTGTTTCAGTGATGTATTGCGTAACGACTTGTGCGTGACTGGATATATTTTGCGGTAACTGTTTTACGATAGCCTGCGTGCATCCGTCCATTATTTAAGCAATAGACCACACTTTTTATGGGTTTTTAGGGGTAATAACCCACGCGGGATGTTTGGGAGAACACGAGAAAAGTTTGTGAATCACGAGCCGCAGGCGAGTGATTTACAAACTTTCGAGAAAGTGTGGTCTATTGCTTTTATATAATAATTCATAATAATTAATTCAGAAGACGCGTGATTTTTCCATGGGTTTACCGGCACAATAAACCATAGCTGATTGACCAATCAGAGCGCGCGCATTGATTTTGTTATTATATAATTAGGAATAATAGACGGCTGCACGCAGGCTATTTTACGATGCTCTTGAAAAATTTGGGGAGTACCGTTTTCATTGATTTGGAAATATCATTAAAGCCCCCTCAGTGTTACCGGAATATAGTTTCTCATCGGGTCACCAACTCTCAAAATGCCATTACAGTTTCCTGTGTGTTTGCTTTCCTGAGACTTTTCAAACAGCATTCTCGTAAGGGAAACCACAATGATATTGAGCTGTGAATGAGTCAGAACATCAGCGGCACCGTTAAAATTGTATTTCTGAATTTATTTTCTTAATTTTGATTTGCAGGTATGCCAACTCCAACTATTTTCTCGGATAAGGCGTGGGCGGCCAGGTATGTGCTTTCGCCTCCTCCACATGTACAGTTTAGCCACTTGCTCTCCAGTTATCCGCACATTAATGTTATTAATCCTGGATATTTTTACGTTGATGATCGAAAGCTGTAAAATCACGTTGGCTTCTTAACCTTCTTAACCTTCAGTTGCTGTGTATTTTACAGCGGTGGAGGTGGTAACTTTGTCCTGTCGACAAGCTGTGCAGGATTTACGTCAAATTTTGGTGGATGCGCCGCGATGGTGAAAGACGGTTATGGAGCATTTTATAGCATCGAGGAAAACAAGTGAGTTCCCAAGCTTTCTCAAATTGTTGTATTAGAGTCGATTTTTGACTTGTCCAGTGAGTTCCTGGATGAAGCGAGGTTCTGACGACTTTAAAAAGAAATTATTTGTTTGGTATTTGAATTGAAATTCTTCTGCATTTTGTTGTAACGGGAAAACATTAATATTTAACTTTTACCAGGAGCCCATCACTGCCCGATCATCACCTGCTTTTGCCATAAAATCTGTTTAGAGTCCTGGGAGAGATCGTATGCTGACATCCTCGTCTGCTTTTTCCTCTGCAGGATTAATTTCGTTATCGCGACGTTTACAAACTCTGACGTGACGGATGCGAACAAGTTCCAGGACTCGCTTGAGGAGAGTTTTAGGAACATGAGGCATCTTTTACTCGCTTCCAAGCTGTGAGATTCCAACCTCTCCGGCAACGCGAAACGAAATTGTTCAATTGTTAATAGAAACAGCAGAAAAGAAGACTCACATCTTCAAAAACACAATTATTAGGCGTTTATGTTTTTCAGAAGGGCCAGAAGGCGACAGGAATGTATAAAGATGCAGGACTCGCATCGAGAACTGTTTCACTGCCTTAAGAAATATTTTTGGTGGCGCTTAATACACCTAATACTAAAATCGACCAAGATCTTTGTTTGCCACCCCTATGTCCCTCTCCCACTCCACATAACCAAATTTAAGCTTCACACGTTTTTCCAGACATTTATAGTGATCATCGGAGCAAATTTAGTGGTGAACTATAAAGAATAATAACATATTTGTATGGCAAAACAAAAATAAAAATGCTGCTATTTTAGCATTGTATCAGTTGGAGAAACGTTTCTTAGTTCGCTCCGCGGTTGGCCAGCGGCATTTTCTAAAACGAAAAGGGATTTGGGAACGACTTGCTGCGACACTGCGGAAAAACGAGGGAATGACTGAAAATCCCATCATTTTGACAATTTTTAAGGAAACCCCTGAATATTTAAGGTAAAGATTTATACTAGAGGTACCGCTCAATTTCCACCTTCAGAATTTTGCTTCCAAAACTTTCTGGAAAATTATGTTTTTTTTTTCCACAACCGGCTGGAGTGCAAGAATCCATGCAGGTTATTTTTTTCTGGTTTCTTTGCAATGCAGGATTATTTTCTTAAATTTTTATTTTGCAGGATATATGCATTTATTATATAAACTGCAGTGAACACTGTGGTGATATCAATGACTTAACGTTCGATACCATGTTTGACCCTGCTGTACTTCAATTTATTGGTGTTCCTCGCAAGTCTTCAGAAAACCTCGAAAATCTTCGGAAACCATGCATGCATAGTTGCTTGAGAGAGATATCAAGAAACTCGAAGAGAAATTTCATATCTCCGCACAACCATGTATTATTCTATATATATATTTTGTTTTTGGACTCTTCCCCCCCCCCCCCCCCCCTTTTACATTTCTGATGGTGCATCCTGAACGGTTCATTCTCGTCCCCATAGCCTCGTTTCACTTAGCCGGCTGGGCTCTGGGGACATTGGATTTTTTAAAAAAATGAGTTATTTTATTGGCAGTTTGAGAAAAAAGAAATCTTAAACGTAAGTCAAAATGTTCGCCGGCCGCACTACTGCAGCACACAACATGTAGAAACATCGGACTGGAAATCTTATGCTCCCAGTGCCCTTCGTTTCTCGTGCCAAGGCCTCGCCGGCTAAGAGAAACTAAACGGGCTATGGGGATGAGAATGGGAACGGTTTTAATAGTTAGTTTTGGAGGAGCCTTCCTCGTTCTCGATTCATAAAATTAACAAGGAGCAAATGAGAATCTTTAATATCTCTAATATTAAGCAAACCATTTAATTTAATTGAATTTAAGTTCTTCTTTCCTTGACTATTTGTACCGAAATCACATTTTTTTAGAATCATTGGACCTACCAAACCATATTAGAAGGAACATTCAATGGGAACGAGGTGGACTGACTGACAATTACACGGTTTTTCTCGCTGGTAAAATCGGGTGCTTACCATTTAGCCAAAATATCCAGAAATTTCAGTTTGAAGTCAAATGGAAAGGTAATTTTCTGGAAAATCAGTTCGGAAACTGTTGACATCCTCCAGAGGTCATCCTCTTTTTCCATTCGGAACGGAACGTCGGAAACTTCCTTACCATTTAATAAATCTTCTGCTTCCAGGCCCTTTTTAAAGGGGCAAGCGAAACGGAATGTCTTTTAGCTAAATGGAAAGCACAATCTCTTCCGGTTGGTCGCTAAATTCGGATAATCGCTTACCATTATGGAACGGTCTCACCAACCAGATTATTCCTACAAATGGGAAGCACCCATGTTTTTGTTTGGTTCATCTCTATCCAACCATGTTCATGATATGCATGAGATACCGTGTAAGTCAATTAGGATCCCATTTCGTTTTGATTCGTAGCCAAATGAGTTTATTCAAATTAGGTTATATCGATTTGTTCAAGGTTTTAACCTTCGCAAAATTTTAATTGACTTTTGTGTGGCTCAGAAATAAAGAGTTGTGCGGAACCCTCTTTTAAGATCAGTTACTGTCGTCTGGTCACGTAATGTGTTTATGATGGGAAACACAACAAGTTCGATTAGAAACATTGAGTCATATCATAGCTTGATCTTGTAGGAGCACTTGAAGAACTTGATGGGACATACCAGTTAATGATATTATTAATTATATAAAACGATATAAAACAACGAAAGTCGTCGTCTTAAGTTACCATAAAATTATCTACTATGAAATTGAAAGAACAAGTTCTTGCCTCTTGTACATGGGATTCGTTCATTTAAACATATAATTTACAACCTTCTTGTGAGCGTTTTCAGAGACACCTTAAAGGGACAATGTCACGTCGGATATATCATATTTTAATAAGTATGGCCTGTAGCTTGAGGTAATCGTGCTCTATTGTCTTGCAACTGAAGGAGAAAAATGCTGAAAGTGGTGAAAGCAAAGAAATATCAACTAAGAAGAAGAAATAACTATTTAAAGATTTAAAATTTCACCAGAATTTCAGCTTTGATTTCTGTACTGTCCAGAAATCAATTTTGATGAATTGCAATCCACTTCCATCCTTGTAATCCTGTACTACCTCCCCAAAATACCTGTTCTATATTGGTCTGTGGAATCTTTTTATCAAATGTATTCGTGTATTTGGTGGAAATTAGAACATGAAAATTTCTATGATCAGGCGTGACAGTGTCCCCTCAAACCCTCCAACTATTGCATAATAAAGTATAAGAGCTGGAATGTGCTGGAAACTGTTGTCAGCCACATTTAGTTGTACTTTGAAAGATGTGCAGATGGGTGACGACGATAACTCTCGGCCAGACTGACACGTAGACGTATGATTCACACAACAAACTGAACATGCTGTCTGACATGTTGATGAAAAAAAAGGTCTTATCTTCAAAAATCTCAGCCCTGTTAGGTTAGTAACAATTGAAAGTTTATCATTTCATTCCCACAAAGTAGAGTTTGGCATCATTTGTTTGCACTTACGGAACTCTTGATATTGTTGTCAAGTTTTATCGGATCTTCTACTCAAACTAGTGCATTAAAAATATTGGTTTGATGGTATTTTCATGAGAAAATTGAAGACGGAAAACATTTCAGGTTCAATAGTTCATAACAGAGTCGGTACTGTCGGTATCAGAAAAACAAAAATCTCTCAATTCGATTTCAATGGCTGCCCTATGTAATCATGCCAAAAAGAACACTGAGATTCGCAGGGTCTTTTCGGTTTATAAGTCTTTCCTTTCATGACGTGAGTTTCGCGCAAATTAAAAGAGCTGATAACCTTTAAACCATTATTCTCTGCCCTTATTATAATACTCAATAAAACAAAACAATACAAAAACGTCAAAGAAAGCGCTGGCGACTAAACATTTTTTTAAACTTAATTAAAATGACTACTTTGCAAAAGAAAAATGCGCTCCCTTTATTTTATATCAACGCGGATGCACGTAACCGTGTAGTAACAGATCGTGAAGACGATTATTTGTCTCTGACGGAATGAATTGAGTTGTCAGCCGACATAGGGAAAATGCCTTGTAGTTCATTTCAAATTCCAGTTGAAGTCAAAGAACTAATTAGAGATTTATTTTCAAAACTAACTTTGAAAAAGTACTATGACTTGTTAATTGACAAGTAACCATGGTCACAAAATGACTTGAGAAGTTCCAGCAGGAAAATGCACGAGCACAGTAATGACGTATGTCTTTTAGTTTCAGACAAAACTTTTTCCTTTTACGTGCCAAGTACGACCAAGTTCAAACTCAAATGGAAAATCACAAATTTAAACGGGCATTGTCATGCCACTTTAGCAACAGCTGAAACTTGTCTGCGTTCACAGGAAAACAAAAATAATGGTTTACTGTTCTTACGTAAGACTATATTACTGCACTGAAACCATTTACCGACGTCTGTTGTTACGGATGGCGAGGATGGAAGTGAATTGAAAATTGAAAAAAATGCCAATTTTTTTCAAATTCACAAGCAATCTGCAAATTAATAATAATAATGATAATAATAATAATAATAATAATAATAATAATAATAATAATAATAATAATAATAATAATAATAATAATGACAATAATAAGAGGCGGTTTTTTTGACGATAAAAAATTGTAGTAGCTATCCAAAACTACTTTTGTTTGTTATTGTAAGCAGCTTCTATTGTTTTCAAGACAAAGTCATTGTTTCAATTGTTGAGTCTTTTGTTTAGGGCTAGGGTATCAAACCAATCACATTATATGTTAGGAAAGCTGCTACATCGCCCAAAAATTGCGATAAAACATTTCTTAAAAACATATTAAAAAAGTGCTTATCAAGACGACGTTTCGACATTTAGCTCACGTCATTATCAAGTCAAAAAGAGTAACGATAAAAATGTTTAAATACTATATACAACAATAGGTGATGTAATATTCCTTTCAAACAAAGACTTTTGCATTTTATCATCCTCATTTTTCCATCCGCCATCCCGCTAGGATTTCCTTCGCAGGTTTAAAAGCTAGCAGGTGAAAATAATTATCATACATGACCCGTACAACTGTTATATGCAATCTTTAGACAAATCAGTGTACGGCATGAGTTAATTCTGGATTTTTCGATACAGCTGTATTTAAACAAAATTATGGACAAGTACAACAAAACAGGGTCTTTTGACGCTGTAAAAATCACAAAAATACTATGTTATTGCAGTATACCAGCTTGGTTCAAAACGCCGGAATTTAGGATGCCGTTGAGTCAGTAAAATTTGCGAAAGTGTTCGGTCTCTTCATGAAATGAAATTCGTGAAATGCAAGGTATCTAAACGGCATCCGTCTTGGCAAGTTAATTTTAATGGCATTTACCTTGAAATTGAAAGAAATGTCTACCTCGAGTTCACATAATCCAAAAACAGGAAACATGTTTATTGTATTCCCTTCCAAATCCCTTAAAAGGGGAAGAATTGGCCTAAAACCAACTTCAAATATTCCCGGAAATATTTTCCCATTTACAAGTTCAAGTTTCATGCATAAGACGTAGACAAGTTGAAACTTGAACTGTAAAAAGGTAATCTATCCGTGTCGTTCTGCCACGGCTGTAAATTGAAATAAAAATCGAGAAAAATGTTAAATAAAGTCAATTCGAAACCATCTCTCATTCTTGAGTGACCTTAAGTGTCATGGGCGTTTCTTGCCATGTATTAGCGAAAGAGCCGAAAACGTCGAGATTTGATTTAAAAAAAAAGATTGTATTTTAGCGCTGGCATAAATCCGACACAAGTAGCATAACGGAAGGAACAAACAATGCTAAGCCGATTTATGTTGAATATCGTGTCAGACACTAAGCCTCGAAGCGTAGAGTGACCTTTATTCGGCTTTTTTTTTATCAAATTTCTCTCCAAAAATAAAACCCTCCTATAAAAAAGGGTATGTATTGATATGATATGCATTAATATTCTTGCAAACATACATCCAGCCGGCACTGAATAAAAGAACACACAAAGAACTTGCAGAGTAGACACTATCATTCGCCTAGCAGTGCAAAACGTCAAACAGCACTTGGAAAATGGATTGATTATTTGTTTGGAGAAATTACAAAGCAACAAGTATTTCAAATGTCCGCACATTGAGTTGCCAAGAAGGCCAACAATGGCCAACCCTCCCACGCTTCCAAAGAGCCCACATTGCAGTCATATTTGCATTTATTGACAAAGACTCTTGAATAAATGATTTGAGCAAATATAATGAACCAACCGATTGAAAACAATTCAATGTTTTCTCCGCACAAGCTTATTCGATAAAAAATCTGCGTCACTGTTGTCATTTCTGACAATTCGCTAACTAGAAAATTGGAATTTGCTCAACCGCGCGGTGCGGTTTACATGATAAACCTAAAGTGCTTCGTGATGATGACCAGCCGCCAAACGTTTCGACTAATTCGCTCAGCCATGACAGATTAACAAACGAATGTTTGCATATCGTAATCTGTTTTGTACTCTATTGTTCGCAACGTTAAGAGGCGAACTTAAGGCAATAATAAAATAATGTGCGGTTTACTTTTTCTTCGTTATCCATTTCGCAAATGCCCGCATACACAAAGGCTCCCACTCAACACTCCTTGCCCGAACTGGACTTCCTTTCTTTGAATCGCAAAACCTCTGCGAGAGAGGACGTGATGAACGTATACAATCGATGTTTTATCTCTCTGTAAATGCTTATCTTGTAAAAATTACCACTTGACGCCTTCCGACGAGTAATATTCAAAACTCACCACCATGTAGTGTGCTTTTTGTCACGTCATAAAAATTATTCAACCTCCAAGAATAATCTACATCTTTCTATATCGAGGTTTCCTCAAGAATAGAAACCATGGACCAGTCGCAGCTTGCTCTGCAGTTGTGACTGCCAATGGGTTCAGCGTCCTGCTCTTCTGCCAGAGCAGAAGTGCTCTGCGAAGGATGCTGCATCTCTACCTCTTTGCTTGCTCCATCGTGGAGCTCCCTTTCGGGTACAAGTGCGGTGCACCCGGCCGCCTCATCATTGAGTTTGTCATTATCAGCCGTCTGGCCCGGCGACAGAAGTGATTCTTTCTCGCAAATACAGCCGAATGTCTCGCCACTTGTTGAAGTCTTTTCTGCATCGCTGTGCCTAGTATCGAGCGAGCTTTCCGTCCTCTCCCATTCTATACTAGCTCCCAAATGGCAAGACTGATTGCTTCGCTTGAGTCTGTCTGGTGTCCGGCTCTTGGACCGTATGCTAATCGCGCTGGCCGCAGAATTGCTGCGCGAATTCTTAAAAGCGCTCATGTTGTAATATTGTCTGTTAGCTTCGACGTTTGATATCACATCTACATGAAGATGCGATATGCTGTTCTCGCTCAACCCTTCTGCATGAAGCTTGCGGCTTGCAACCTCTTGATGGTGAAATTCGCTGCGAGCGTCTGCGAAAGCTTTCGATATGATCTTTGCCAAACTCTTCGCTTCGCTGTTGCTCTTGCACAACACAACATTGCATGCTACCGATGCTGCTTTCGATCCGAACTGATACGTAAAGAAGAAGACTCTCTGATTCGCTTTTGACACTCCGCTGAATCGAATTCTCCGCAGCAAAAACACTTTCTCCTCGTCCTCCGTGCTGTCTCTGTCGCGTAAAGAAAGCTCCTCTTTAGTCAGCTTTAGCGAGTAGTGATCCAAAGATTTCAGATTGGGTTTCTCCTGGGCAAAAATGGCTTTCACAGTGTCACAGATTTCCGCAAAGCCAGGACTGCACAGCTCCTCGGAACCCAGGTACTTTACAGAGTAAGTCGGAGTGTGTATGTTGAAGTTCACACGTTGGTAATCCCTGTCGGCTCCCAATCCATTTGATCGTGATCTCAATGGCCGACACGAAAACAGACTGATCATGTCCTGAATATGTCTTGCTTGAATGTTCTGTCGACGGTCAGCTTTATCTCGTAGTCCGCGGCATTTTTTGTGTTTGGACTCGAGAGGGGTTCCTGTGTATTAACAAACAAATGAAACCGTAGTCGGTTCTATGTTGCGGTCGGATCAGCACGAGTCAAATAAATAGGACGTTGAAGTGAACTTCGACAACGCGATGCGCTGAAGACAATAATAACTGACAGTTCAATGATATGCAAACTCACCACTCGGTGCGAAAACTATGTTTTTTCCTTCCTGCAAATTGATGATTGTGCTGACAAAACGGCTAACCTTCTAGCAGGACCCTCGTGGCTTCTGTTGCCTTCCAGTATACTTTCACGCCAGTTCGTTATCTTGTGTACCTCGCGTGTTACTTTTCCCTTCAGAACTCTGTGTTACTCTAATCGAATTTCACGATAATAATCGAGAGATCTCGATGACATGACATGGTTTAAATTAATCATTACAATTCGCTCCACTGCCCCCGCTCTTGATCATTGCGTATGCGGTATTGTTCTCAACACAAATTATTCCAGCGGCAATCGCTCGGTTTATTCCGGCAATGCCGAATCTCCCAGGGAACTTGGTAAAAAGATACAGGCAGCTGAATGGGGCTCAGACTTTAAAGACTTGTCCACAATCCACTTTCCTTGTGTAACAATGTGGCAGAAATGTCGCTTGTGTAGACTTGGTTCTGTGCTAATCAAACAAGGCCCGTTTGCATTAATATGCCAGCTGTCACGAGAAGTTTTAAAATATTGATGTTTTCACGCGAGGGAAATCTGGTAGGCTTGATGTACGTCAACTGTATCGCTTTACACACTTGAAATGAGCCAGATCGATTTCCGCTCTCGAGCTCAAACACGAGATCTGCAGAACATGCAAAATTTCCGCTTAGATCCTTCTGACGACGAGTCCTGTATTCATCAGGGATAACAAACCGCTTATATCACTTGTCCACATTTACAGCGAAAAAAAAAGCATCGTAATAAGATAATGATGTTGCACGCCATTTTAATCGTAGCTATATCCGATCTGCAGTTCTAATCAATAAACGTGACCCACAAAATTGGTCCAGACAGTGATTATAAATAGCTTTTGGTTATTATTGAAAGCACTGAAGTGCTATTTACTCATTTCTCGAAGACAGACGTGGATTTGAATGATTGGTGTCTGAAGCCTCGTGAATAACTGACGCTGGGAAACATTTTATTTTAAACTAGCATTATCGCATAGAAATGCCCAGCTAGGTAAATATTGCAATAAAACAAAACACACACTTTGGAAGTAACTCTTTGCAAAGCAATAGTAAGATTTCATATGGGTCTATCGTGTCTCACGACATCGCTTTTGTTTTGATAATTACCTCTGGCCTCCTAACAGCTTCTAACAGCTTCTTTGATCATGTGTTTAGGGACCGGTCATTGTTTATCGCCGTGGGGGGGGGGGGGGGGGGATTTTGTTACAACAGGAGTGTGATCTCCTTTAAAGTATATAGCGTTTTTTTTATTATTTCATGCCCCCTAACCCTCTCCCAGCCACCCAAAAAAGCCAGTGTATATGAGTGATATCTATGATGATATTTACATCTCATGGACCTTGAACAACAGCATTTGTTGGTTCGTCTGATATAACCTGAATTGTCTATTGTCTGACTAGCAAGACGCGATGGATGAAGGGAAGAGGCGGGAGACGTCGTCTCTGATCCTTTCTGCCTCCTTCCCATCATTCCCCGCGCCTGTTATTTTTTCTGATAAGAGACGACTGGGGACGAGTCAGAGCTAACAGCAAGTCTAATCAGGCCCGTTGGCATTTTTTTTTTTCGTGAGGGTGCGATCTAACGAGGAGCCGGTCAGCCGGACCGACCGAGCGCCTGGGGGGTTCCGGGGGCATGCTCCCCGGGAAATTTGAAAATTATTGGGTGGCCTGAGACTGCATTTCGTGCGTTTTGAAGGCAGTATAATATGAAAACAGGCAGCCAAAAAGAGAACTTGAAAACGTGGATATTACTCAAACTTTTGAACTTCAAAATGGATATTTTTGGCACAGAGACACTACTTTACGTATTCATTTTACAGTTTTAGAGGATAATGCCACTATTAAAAGAGGGGGGTGAATAGGGGTACGTGAATCCGCCAATCCGTGCTATTTTTTGGCCAAATCCGTCAATCGTCCAAATCCGCATCCGCATTCCTTGAAAACTTTCTTTGTAATAGTTACACTGAAAGGGCAGTAGATGTTGTTTTCAGTGAAAAAACTTAAAGAGGTTTTGTTTCATTGCCTTTTTTGCGGCAATTCTAATGTGAAGCGGTGGTTTGGGTCTCGTGCAAACATAAAATGGACAAAAAAAGAACATTGAGACCAGGACTGAAGACAAGCCAAGGCCACGATACGAACTTCATGACATGAAGAGTGCGGAATCCAAGCTAAAATTATCAGCTAATCCGTGATCCACTGCAATATCGAAATCCGCGAATTCGCATAATTTTTCGCTGAAATCCGCAATCCGTGTACTTTTTAAGACTAAATCCGTTGATCCTCCAACCTATTCACCCCCCTCTTAAAAAGAACAAAATAGAAATAAAGTTGAAAATCCGAACAGAACTAGACTTTACTATATATATCTGAAGAAAAGAGGCTATGCAGTGGTCAGTAGATGAGGCTGGGGGGGGGGGGGGAGAAGGAATCCAAGATTCAGGGGAGGAGGTTGTTCAAGAGCCAATAGAGGGAGCTTACAAGAATCTTCGAAAGAAGCGCCAGGGGACAACAGATATATCAACTAAACACTTATTACATATTTATATTTTTCTCACTTCTGTTGTTGTTATTTGTGCCGTTCGGCCGCATTTATCAAACGTTCCTATTGACGCTTTCAGAAAATTAAGAATTTGAAACATGGAATTTTGACATTTGAACTATAAATCTTCAACATTTTCAAGCCATCGCGTGTAATTAAGCCATTCATTATTTCAGTTGAATTCGATTGTGCCAAAAAAAAATCCTCCCCCAGGCGATAAAGAATGACCGGCCCCCTAGTGCCCATTAGGTGAATACATTCAATTAATAAAGTTTAAATTTATTTGGAATTACGTTAAACTGGTCAGTTCCTGTTTCCGATTAAGGTTCTCACGTTCTAATTTCCGAATGGATGTACACACATTGAAATTTATGCATGACAAAACCTCGCAAAATTTCCGTGTAATATGAGAAAAGGCAGGCGTAAAAGTTATAAACTTTATAGTTCATAGTACGAGTTCATTTCGAAATGATTTATTCCCATTTTATTGTCGTTTTCAGTTATCCGACCTGTTTTTAATTTCAAGTGATGGGTAAACCACGAAATCTGCCACTAACAGTACATGCAGCATTTTCCGCAGCACAATACTCTAGAACTTTAAATAACATAAATTGTAAAGGCATCATTTGACACTTTTCATAATCAGACTCCAGGTCTTGTAACATCACGAACTGACTTTGTATCTCAGGTCTCAGTTGATCAAAGTATAAACCAGTAAATGCAATGCCTTCTATTGACGCTTCACGAGTTTGGCCGCTGTCGAAAAGCATTTCCATTGTAACATTTGTCAAATTGCAGATTGCCTTAGAGGGAATTTTTTGCAATACATTACCTTTGGGAGTTCACTGGTGTATGTCATCCGGAGCGAATTGACGTCAGCTTTTTGTGTCTTTGAGCGGAATTGATGCATGACGATCTCGTCATAACTTTAAAATTGTAAATTGAATTAGGGCCACGACCATTATACTATTGCGAAAGTTACTGAATCATGGATATACAGAAAGCGGACATACAAACGAAATCTGATTTGAAATATTATTGTGTTTTACACTTATCCAAATCAATGCTACCCACTGGACTAAGGACAATGATGTTTTGTCTACTGCCGACTGTCCACTGGCAACTGTTCACTTTACGCTGCCTATTTTTCCGCTGGAACGTTAACTAGAGTCAACAAGAAACTGTGATAGTTTGAGTGAGAAATTTTACAAAGCACAATTATTATATCTGACTGAAAAGTAATTTGATGTTTTCTCTTTTCAAACATTTGCAGGGTTTCATCGCATATATCTAGCGTGCCAATGTGATCCGAGAATGACGAGTTCATTTTTTCTCAGAGCCTTTAATTTATTATCGACTTACCGCAGACACTTGTAGGAGAATTGAGATGCCGATCAACCGCAGCTCTAAATTGTTAGGATTGGTATTTTTTCTGCTTTTACTAGTTACTGAGGCCTATAATTGCGGTTTGGATTCTCCTTTTAGGTTCATTTAATCTTGCATCGAGCGATCCACTTGGAATTCCAAGCACGTCGGCCTTCGATAATGTTTCATACTTGACGATGAAAGACAATTAGTGAGAGAGTAGCTTTTTCGACAAAGAAATGAAATTAATTCAGACTCTTCAGGCTTTCCTGTGGACATAAAGCTAATTAAAAACTATGTGCCGGAAATCTTGTTCTTGTTCTATACATGTATACCATTTCTGTATCCCTTTGTTTAGCATAATCATGAGCAAAATTACACTGAATAGCTCAGTATGTTGTCACGACCAGAGAATTGTCACAATTATTGATTTTTCAGAATCACTTGAAAAAGGCGTCCAACCAAGACAATTTCTAGAACTGACCGGCTATAGCTTCGCAAAGGCGCTTTATGTGGCAAATTAAAGTCTATGATAACTTGTCGGCCATGCCAAAGTCATTAGACCGATGGCTATCGATGGTGTGGGTGTCGTAAAGCCACCGGCAATCGTCTTATCGAGTTGGTCTGGAATGTATGGATGGACTTCGGTGAAAATTCTTAACCTGAAAACGATCCTGATCCTGTGGTACAGCTGTGTGATTGCTATATACAAAACTAGGGTTTTAAAACTGAAATCTGGGAAGTAGTCTTCCCAAAACCAGCATCCGCCCAATTGTTCAACTATTACTTCCGAAAATCCGGCCGGTTTTGTTGTGGTTTTTTGAAGACACAGTTGTGTCTGAAAACACTTTAAACTTGAGAGGAAAGGACGTGACCTTTGTCCGCATCTCAAGGCTCTGCAGGTATGAAATATGCCTTTGTGTATGTGCGGTGGGCTATTGTTGGTATCTCGATCCCTCCCCCTATCAGAGTTCTAAAGTGGAATCCATGTTTACAATATTTGCGTCATTAGCATAAGCGATTCAGTTTCTGATGGAGCTACAAAAAATCGGTTCTGAATATTGAAATTCCATAGCACGATTAACTCTGCCAATGAATTTCAGCTCGGTGCATTGGATTCTTTTTGTCTGACGCGGGTTTAAAAACTCAAAATTTTACAAATAATGTATGAGCTCATTAGCGCTTTTGCCACCCAGAAATTTTGGAGTTTTTGAAAGACAATTTCTCCTTGAGTATTACACGCAAAGAGCTAAAATTTTCACCCAATACTAAATTTCACTAGCTCTTTAACTGTTTGTCAAGCCGTATGCTAATGAGAAAAAGGTAAACAATGACGTCAGCATGAATCCCCCTATAAAGACAACTGTACGAGCTCTGACAACTTCAAATGGTGCATGGGGATAACTGCTGTGCTGCTATGCTGCTGTCACAAAGACAATTTTGAAATTGACTCAGAAAGTTTCTGCGTCTATCAACTTTATTGATCTATATTGGACTGTATAGTATAAATAAATAGTAAATCAATAAGAAATTGAAGGAAGACCAAAAGGGATTGCGCGAACGGGAAAAGTATCCCATGCCAGGCGCATGGCCAGAACTGGCACGATGACAATGTTTGAATTTTGCAGATCATCATTTTGTCTCAGTACATGCCACGTATCACTTTTCTATTCCATCTTGCAATATCAGTTCCAAAAAGATGTAATTCTTGGACAGTTTGTCAAACTAGCTAACACTTGAAAACGCTAACGAGCTAATACTGGGTGTCGCTTCGAGTAGGTATTTCATTTTTTTTTTGTTGCTACCCTCTTTGATCATCTCAGCTCAGGCATCATGATAAGAGAAACCGTCCTTCATCATACCCAGCTTTATTTCCTTATATTGCCACATTTACATTAACTTTTTCTTTGCGCCACTACGTCATTTGCATTGTATGCAGCGGTTGTTATCGCTGCGCATGCGCTCGCACTTCGTGTCTGTTTCATGTGCTCGCCTTTGATGGCTGCTGGATTTCTATTAAACCTTACGAGTAAACTCAGTGTTTCCTCTTTCTTGGCGCTGTAACACAACGCCTACTTGATCGTGCTCTGAGCACATATACAGAAGAAGAGAACAAATCATTTTTACATATTTCCAGAGTGTCTAAAAATTTGCCGGTGAAATATTGGGATAATTTAATAGGCACGTTTTTGCGTTTTACCAGTAACATACCTTGTTGCTTAAAGTGCCTATGAAGTACAATTTTTATTGCACCATTTTGTAGCATATCGTACCTTTGTTCCAAAATGAGAACAGAAATTTGGTAGAAAAGAAAGAAAAGCCGTTTTTTTGCTGTTTGAAGTACATAAATTAGACCAAATAGGGGGTTCCAGAAACTGGGAACGAATTAAGCGGTGATGACGTAGTCGGTGGTTCCAGCGTACTGTTTGCACATAGGTTTTGTTGCTTTTGAGTGAACTTGTCCTAGTCAGAGGAGTAGATCTTGTAATTTCCTGGGCTAAATTTCAACTATGTATGACAGCACGATGAAATGCCTTCCTAGGCATCCATTTTGAACAATGAGCAATCCTAAAACAGCAATTCTTCGCAGGAAATGAAGATAGTTGGACATGTTTAACTGTTTTATGCTGACGAGCTGATCGCTCATGATATTTGTTCATGTGTCGTTCTGCATATTAATTCGGTCCACCGACCAATTTTGCTTCTCATTAGTTTCTAAAGGGCACTATATACTGTATTATTTGGAGGCGTTTTTTTCTGCAAATGAAGCCAATGATTAAAAGAGGTACTCCTTAGGTGGTTGTAGGTGGTTTTAGGTCATTCCTTGTTTTAGCACTTTTGGCAAGAAATATTGTCGGTAAATGCGTACGAATGGAGTTCATTTTTGCCTCACACTTTCGCCTTTGGGGAAGTAATACATTGAACACCCTGTTGTGCCAGTTCTGTTGGAGTGGTTGGCTGATTGGGGCCACCAGCCGCACAATAATTCATACCTCCCTTCTTTGCTCTCTTATACGCCATGGCGCTATCGGATTCAGAACCACCGACTACGTCACTTTCTGAGTAATCTGAGCGTTTGTCCGAGCACTAAACAGACCCACTTCGGATTGCGAAATCCAAGCTTTGAAGCCGCACAAAAAAATCCAAGAATGCGCTTTTGATGGCGCAGATTTGAGTTATTAAGACAAAAAGAAGCGAATGGGCCAAATATTATTTTACTTCATAGGCACTCTAAGAGAGCCCTGCGAGCCGGGTGGAAGGGGCGCACCATCGGGGTGGCACCCAATACTGCCAATAGAAGGGTCTGTACACTGAAATAAACTGCTATAAGCATTGTTGAGCTGAATTATGGCCAGACCACGAGCATCTGTAACGCCACCCTTGACACTTCTGTCAGATGAACAGCATCCCATGCGGATTAAATATAAACTGAAGTAATTTTGCTGACAAATCGCTCGTTCTGTTCTTCGTTGTTTTTGCTAGAATAACCTGCTAGAATCGGGCGTATAAGACGGCTTTGTAATTTGGCGTTGTTTTTAATCTCTGGCGACTGCTTCTTGTCAATAAAGTTCTAAAATTGTGCCATGCTACAATTGGGTCGTCCTTGATTAGCATGGCCACGAGAGGCTGTGGACGCCCCTATAAATAAGGCCCTAAGCGTACACTGACATTTCATTTGATTGGGCAAAGCCAGTTGATCAACCTCTTGCGGTTAATTGCAAACAAACTGTTTCAAAGCTTTCACTCTGCAAATTAAGTGATTTATTTTTTCACTGTTTGTCAAATCCCTGTTTCAGCTACCAAGGTCACGCCCTTTGGGTGCAGACACATAAATATAGACTATATCAGATAAAAACTGCATTAGTGTATCGCAGAGTTAAGAGTCTTAACATGGCACTAAAAATATTGCATTTAAATTGTCTGGGAGCACAAAGGTGAAATACTTCACCCAAACTCAAGAACGAGGAATTAGGGTTTAATCCACCGCAGAAATTAAGCAATGTAAACGTTTTAATTCATTTCTTTACGTAAAAAACAGACCCAGACGTCATGATTTGGACGCTTAAATTGCCAGTTTTTAAACTATAGTTAACTGTTTAATTTCTTTTTAGCTTTTTTTTCAGTAAGCCTGGCCAATTCTTGAAAATATCGTGTCTAGACAAGTAAGACTCAAGACGTGAAGCTTCGTGAGACTGAAAGCTATGAATTTGAAATGCATGTTTTTGGTGTGCCAGTTGGGTGTGTTCGTAGTTTTCAGACAGGACCCAAGTACGAACGGAATGGACCAATATAATGCTGCGAGTTCACTGGCTCACGGCCACTTCTTCTAATGTAACTCTGTAATTTGTATAGGTATACGTGCGATTTCTTTTATCAAAATAGCCTTCTGTGGGTGAACTACGGCGCCCACGTGCTTAAGAATTTCCTGTTTAATTCACCGCAAAGTTTAATCCAAGAATAGACGCCAAACCCTTTTGCATGTCACTGATGAAAATCTTGTTCATGTATTTAATTTGAAACCGGACGGAAAGACATTTTAATTTCCTTGAGGGTAATTTTTAATTAATGTCAAAGACAATTTTGACCTAAAGCAATCGGAAACGAGCAAAACTTGGCGTGATAAATGAACTTAGGCATTTTTGCCGCGATAATGGTAACCGTATCATGGTAACCTTGAGAAGCCTAGCCTGATGGCGCTGTGAAATTAAAGAAACGGGCTTTCAGATCCGGTTCAAGAGTTGAGCCAAACAGAATAATTATCATTCTCAACAAAATATACGATCTATCATATGTGGCAGTCATAAAGCACTTAAACAATTCTCCGAAAACGAACTGAGGGAAATATTTCTGTCATCATGGCAGTTGAATGCTGCTTAGAAATGCATTATTGTATGAAGAAATATAAAATGACTTTCTCGGTCAGCCATTTCTTCATTTGCAACCGTTGAAAAAAAATGTTACTAGCTAAGGAACAAAAATATTTCTATTTGACATCAGCTGGCATTAAACCCTCCATCTTTGAGACAGATGCTCTGTAGAATATGTTTCTAATGTTACTAGTCACTGCATGACTACTAACAGACTATAATATATTTGGAATGCATGCGTAAAAATTTACTTTCCGGATTTTCCTCTCCCTACAATTAGTATTACATACATTAATGTAGAAACAATTTCGCGAACTGAAGGAGAGGAAGTATTGTAATAAACTTATTGAGTGAACCATAAACGACCAAGCGAAAGTTACATAGGAACGGAATAATCTATTTATTTGGCTGTGGCGATGGCTGATGATTTGCTGGAACATTGACCATATTGTTGTTATACCGTGATATTTCCTTTTGACCAACAGACAGGCCACTTGCAAACAGATGATTTTTCAGCGTACTTAATCAAGATGCGTGAGTACAAGTGCATTGCATTCTTCATCCAAACATGTGCATCATTTCACTTGCAGAGCTGCTTCTAGAAGGAATTTTAAAGGCAAACGCCCATTCTTAACAATCTGTTCTTTGAAAACTTTGGCATTTTGCGTCGTTATCGACACCATACATAATCGATCATACAGTCACGCGACGTTTACCATGCACCTGTGAAATCGCGCTAAACATACTGTGGAAGCCAACTCCCAATCCCCTCGGTTGTGACAGGCGAAATGTCACCAAAGTCCACAGACTTTATTTTAAAATCCATTTCCTGCTGATAATTTTAGTATATATAGAATGAATGTAATACCGAGTAATTGCATTGTGACTAAGATATAGGCAACAAGTACAAGGAAACGATGGTATATACTTGTTATATTTCGATGTAAATCTATATCATCTTCAGACTAAGGTGATATGCATGTAGCAGAAATTTAAATACTGCGAGATGGACAACAGCATTAACACGTGAAAATGAAAAACAAAGAACGAAACTATCAAGAGAATAGGCAAAGTTCCCTACTGGCTTTTAAACCAGTGTTCAATTTTTGAACACTGGTTTAACTTGAAAATCCAATCTGAATCTCGCCTATAGCTACTTGTCCATATTACCATTACTCGTCGTTACTTCGAGCGAAGCCGCACGCACAAACTAGACAGGGGTAACCTCCTTTATCTCCTTTTCACTTTCCTATGGATTTGTGAATAAACAGTTATTATTATTATTATTATTATTATTATTATTATTATTATTATTATTATTATTATTATTATTACAACATATATTTTTAAGAACGTTCGCCATGACATGCCCACTCGACAAGAAGCAAAATCACGTGACCCTCGGCAGGAACTATTAGGCAGGGAGTCCAGCAACGACACGTAGTGAATGGTCGCCATTATGGAGCTAATGAACGTTAAAGAATATTAGCGGAGCAGCAGCTACAAGTCTGCATTCAAGTGTAGTGGCCCATCTGGCCGAAGCTATCTGGGTTTCCTAAGCATGAAGCGACTAGGAATATTTCTACTCCCCTGCTAGTTCATCGCAGGGTTATCCCCAACATTATTTCGCCGGTGCTCATTTTTACACCTGGGTGAAGAGAGGCACTATAAGCAGGGGCGGATCAAGGATTTTTCTCAAAAGGGGATGCACCACTAAGAAATGACCTACCTGATGGGTGGCGTAAGCAATTAGAGAGCCGCAGGTCATCCGTAAGGAGGAGGTGTGCGCACCCCCTGCACTGTCCCCCTAGATCCCCCCCTGATAAGTGTTCTTCTCAAGAACACAAGCTCGGCAGTAGGATACTTAAGAGAGTAAGCTCACATTAGTAAAACCAGTTATCCTAGTTAGGGATAGCATCACGAGTGTTTTAAATTGCTGCCACGGGTTTAGCGTCTGTTGAATCATTATAGGTTGGCTGTGACCAATGCGTGCATGATTTATAATCACCTTATCATGATCAAGCTTGTTTACCATGGCCAGCGTCATCAGATTGTCTCTCCGTGTCGAAACTCTTTTGTCGCGGAAGGTATCAAGCAAACTGGTCTAACTGGCAGAAACAAGTTAAACCTCTGATTTTAGTACATTTCACATATCACACATTTTATATACGGAACACAACTACGCCTTGCATTGAAATGTACAACACATTCACAGAGCCACAAGCTGTCAGTTACTCTTTATGTCAAAAGTTTCTGATTGGTTATTTAAGGGGGGAGATCCCTAACTACAAAACGGTTGTAATGTATGATAGCATATCTTGGGTTCTCTTTCCATCCTGAGATTAGCTTTTTACCATGCGTGTTCTGCTCGACGTTGCTTTCACTTTTAGTAGTTGTGACCATATTTGGAAAGTCACGTGACCAGAACACAGAAACGCTAAAACCTGGCACAGCTTACATCTTTCTCTGATGAAACCAAAGTCAATGGATAGAGCGCATCCGGATGCATCCGCGGACGCCACAGAAAGTTTATGACGTCATATGACGTCATTTTAACTGACGCGAATCTCCACAAATCCATCCTACAGATTTTACATCTGAATACCTTCTATCCATTGGCTTTGGTTTCATCTGAAAAATATGTAAGCTGTGTGAATTTTTCGCGTTTCTGTGTTCTGATCACGTGACTTCCCAAATATGGTCACAACCTCCAAAAGTAAAAGCAGGCTCCAATGGAACACGCAAAAACTAATTCCGGGGCTGAAAGGGAACCCAAAGATATGATGATTTGAAGACATCTATTGCAACGATTTTGTAGTTAGGGGTTTTCCCCTTAGGTTATATTAAATGGAATATAAGAACCTCGAAAGAACCGAATTTTGTTAATCTTCCTGTTGCAGGTTAGCCCGCGTGCAGCTAGAGATTTAACCGGCTATAAAATAGTCGGTTATTTGACATCGTCAAATTTCCGTCTGCACACATGACGATAGGGTCATCAAGTTGAAGATGACATAGTAGAACAATTTCCTTTGCTCCTCAAAACATGCAGGCTGTAGGAATTACAGGCGTGATGCCCTTCACCCCTATTCTCCAAGTTAGCCTTACAATGAATGCATTGCAGATTATTATGGAGAATTACTTGTATTTTGACTTTAGCTTGTTTCTAACATAACAATAGAGTTGATGTTCGCGGGCGTAAATATGTTTTTGGCCCGACTCAGGCTCATTTTAGCCCGAGCCGCAGACATCAAAGAAATAGCCATTTGGCGTCATTAAAACTAATTGTGCAGTCAACTAAACTGGCAATTTGGCATTGAATGAGTTTCGCTCGACGAAAAAAAAATTACATTCACTACAGTTGCTGCCTGGATTCTTCTTCGAGTTTCCGTAAATAAATTCATCTTCACCTAGTTGAGAAAAGTGAGAATTTGGTGTATGGCTTTTAAGCCGTTTTGTCGTTATAGAGCTCGAGAACAGCAGACGGAAAAGCCTCAACTGAATCAAACGGATCTTGAAGTGCTGCTAGTCAGCAAGAAAATGGCGCGAATTGAAGAATAATTTCAATTCTGATTGGCTGGCATTTTCACTTTCTTGTTTCTGATTGGACCCGCTGAATTTCCCATTTTAGCCCGCAAAATACGCCACAATGCCCTATGAAAGTATTATAATTATTAATGCCGGTCAGGTATGAGTGCAAAAGACACCCCTTCCCACGGGAGTACCCCCATACTTCATCTATTCGCCACTTCCACATCTCCCATAATACATATTGTTTGCCCCCAAAATTTGGCATAGGCATTGTATTGTCTTCAGTTTCTCTTGGGGCGACTGTGATGGCCCATGAGAAATGGGAAACAATGGTTATACAAAATGTTTGGAGGCAAACAAGGTGTATTATGGAACAAGTGAAAATGGTCAACGTGGGTATCTGCCACGAGATAGGTTATGGCTCTAGCAGGTTCTAAGAACTTTTAAGAAGGAATTGAAAAGATCGATGATAAATTGTGCAAACTGAAATGCTTTACTATTCTTAATTATTCCCCACTTTCTTGAACGTATTCCCTTTAATTTATAGTGCAATCAAAGTACCGTATTGTTTGGTACAATATATTTAATTTTCCAGTCAAGTTATAACAGTTGCTCTCTAATTATGCCAGTTCAAATGTTAGTCTTCGTCATTCGACTACTATGTTGGCCGCTTCTCTCGTTAGCTAAGTCCTGCTGTTATTCTAAAGAAAGAAGAAAAGATAGAAAACTTGTACTTACTTGGAAGAAATTTACACAAATAATAGGGTAATAGTGGATTACTGGCTATTAGTTATAAAGGAACTTGTAAGCAAGCAAACAAGCAAACGAGCGAGCAAGCAAGCAAGCACGTCCGTCAGTCCGTCAGTCAGTCAGTCTGTCCGTCAGTCAGTCCATCAGTCCGTCAGTCGGTCCGTCAGTTATTCAGTCAGTAAGTAAGTACAACTGTATTTCACTACGCTATCCACACAGAACAAAAGCAGGTTTCACCTATTTGTACACTAGGACCCCTGTACAAAATGAGGTGGGGATCCCCCTTCTTGGCGTGGGCGGGGGGCGTGCGGCTCAAATCACTATTTCTTAAACTGGGTATCTAATAGGATAACAATACACAGCTAATTTATAGAACGCACCTTCACAAAACAGATGTCAGATGTCTCTATCATTTGCCTGAAATAAACTTGTAACAATACTCACATGCGGACACTATTCTAATGTTATTTTCACAGACCGATTTTTAGCTATCCGTCCTTGAATGATAACTCAATTATTTACAATTTCCTCTGTCAAATTTCAGAATTTTTGCAACAACTTTCTTTCTTGTTTCCTGAAGTATTTTCCTGCCAAATTTGGTGAAATTCTAACGAGCGGTTTTCGAGAAATACCCGTATTTCGGAAAGATTGGACCTAAAGAGTACAATCTCAATTTTTTGACTAACAACACATGCGCTGCATTTAACTGGGTTCTTACGGTACTCACGGTAACACTGAAAAACCTGCCAAATTTGACTTTTTCTGACATACCATTCTAACAAGTTTAGAACATACAATCACTCTTTCGGTTCCATGTTTGTTGTGTTATCCTTGTGCGCGCGCTGCCTCGCATCAGCACCAACGACTGCAGAGCGCGCGCGAAAACTGTGTTCAGCCACCTTAATGTGAACAGCTAATTGTTTCCACCGGCATAGCTGCATAAGATATATTTTAATTCACTATTCTATTTGTGTCTTGTTTTTGTGTCTTACGTAGAGTAAGAAATTCAGCGGAGATTTGTGTCTTAAACACGGTGAAGATTTGAGTCGTACATACCTACCCAAGCATAAGTCGGAGGGGGGGGGGGGGGGGGGTGGTTCTACATTTCGGCGCGATGTCATGTATGTATGTATGTAAACAATGTACGTATGTATGCCACTAAGACCTACCACAAATTTTCACCTTAATGTCGCCCAGTTCCTTAGCCAGCTCATCAAAGCTTTCAACTTTAAAGACATTTCCATTGTTACCAGCTATGTCATGTAAGGTTTTTTCATTGATCCTCTTCCCAATACCCACTGCTACGGTGTAAATTTCTGAAGCCTAGCGATCGAAGAGAACAAAGCAACACCATTTATCCCGATGAAAGTCGGCAAGGTATTTACCTCGAAAGCCGAGGCAGTGTAGCTAATTAGTATATGTAATAGGACTACATGCTGTCCAATTTGAAAATAATTGGATGAGAAAAATTCCGAGGACTGCGGAATTGGACGAGGCCGTAGGCCGAGTCCAATTTGGCAGTTCGAGGAATTTTTTGATTATATTATATAGCATATAGCATTTGATTATATTTTGGTGTAGCTATATAATTATTATTGTTATTGTTATCATGGTTCATCGCACTCATCATGGAGCGATATAAGGAGTTGACAGAATGCTTAGAAGAATAAGGGATTTAGTGGAATGATTAGGATTACAAAAGTAAAAAAAAAAGAACTAATAAAAAATCTATGAAACCCCGTAAACCCTGTCACAAACGGTTCAGGGGGATAGCCGAGTTTCTTAAAGGGGTTCTTTGAACACACACACACACGCAATGACTGAATGACTAAAGACTGATATGTTTTTTCAACCCAAATGAAAGGGGCCGTTATAACGTATTGACTGTAGGACAGTGTTTTAGGATGTTGGGACTCCCGGCTTTACTCCCGGTTGTATTATAAATGATAGAGGAAGATGCATGATCATTTTAGTTCCAAACGATTAGTTTGAATGTATAACGCAATCGAGTTGAATAGTTCACTAACCAAAAGAGCCAGATTGAAGCGGATCCACACGTACCTTTCGATCTTTGTGAAAGTCAGCGGCAAATGTCGAGAAATCATGCGGTTGATTTGTTGGTTTTCCGTCCGTTAGCACGATCATGACGTTTGGATTATCTGATCTATCCCCTCCGCTTGGTGAAAACAAGTTATGTCTGGCTGCAATCATTGCCAGGTCAGTCCGTGTCTTAAACCCAAGTTTCAATGGAATTTCTTGGATTTTTTTCCTGAGTTTTTCTTTGCTGTAAAGAGTTTCGTCCGCGAACGTAAACTCAGTAACGGCTGCGGAATTGAATGTTATGAGACCAAAATGATCTTTGTCGGGACCAGGCTCAAACTTGTCCACGAGTTCAGCAAGGGAAGCGATGACCTTCTCCAGGTTGTCAAGTTTAACGCTTTTAGATTTGTCCAACACTATACCAATGTCAAGACCAGCGGAGCAAGGTGGAGCTGTTTAAAAAAAAACACAAACAAAACAAATGGGGCAATTCACCTTAGTAACTGATATTGCATTTTATCCATCGATTTATTGGCCTATCAGTATGTTAGTCAGTCACTCCGGCCGTCGGGCAGTCCTTCCGTCCGTCCGTCCTTCCGTCCGTCCGTCCTTCCGTCCGTCCGTCCGTCCGTCCGTCCGTCCTTCCGTCCGTCCGTCCGTCAATTAGTCAGCCAGCCAGCCAGTCAGCCAGTAAGACAGTCACTCATGCAGTCCGTCAGCAAACCAGTTTGATAAACAAAATCTATTCTATGATTTAAAAAACTTCCCCTAGATCGCTCATTTAATTATTGGCCAACTAATCATGCTTGTCTACTTTGTGTCATGTCATGTTCTCTCAGCAGGTTGTTATTTTTCACGGAATAGTATGCTCGTACATGGCCTAGGTGGAGATTCCTTTTTAATTGAAGGGTTTATGGGGATCGATATGGGTTTGCTTAAATTGAAATAATTCAAAACAACATTAAGCAAGGCTAATTCTGCAACACAATTTTCATTCAAAATTATTGTCGTCAATGTCTTGCCGGCGTTACTATTTGACAGAAAACTCGTTTAATTCACACAACTGAGACTTACGACATGCGTTAGTATTGCATTCTTGGGTGCCATTAGCCAGTCCAAGCTCTTCACAGTCCTTGCCACCATATTGTGGAGGGGGGTTGGTGCATTTTCTTGCTCTTGTTTGGAATCCGCCATTACACGTTGCACTGCATTCGGACCATTCAGTCCAATCAGTGTAATTACCATCGATCGCTACGAATGAATGACTGAATGAATGAATAAATGAATGAAGCGAAGAAATGAGTGATTGAATGAATGAAACATGAGAGAGGTTTAGGTTTGAGACCATCCAACAATCCCAAAAATATTACAATTGGATAAAGGGACTTAAAAAATCAAATCAAAGCACTAATCTATGTAATGTATTTGGCGCATTTTCCATATACATCCTCAAATGCGCTTTTTCATTTCTAGTCAGAGGTGAGATCGGACGTCAAAAACAAAGGATTTTGCATTGAGGCTTAGTTATGAATAAATAATTTCTTTTGTTTTATTCCCCTAAGCCTCGGCGCCATGTTATAATTTTAATATATCGGAATTGGTCTATTACAAAGGCAGCGCGTTCTCCTCAGTGTTGGTCCGATCTGGAACTGGAACCCAGACATCTCGCACGGTAGTCCTAAGCTAACCGCCGACCGGTGAGCTCAGTTGGTTGAGCTAATCACTAGTCACTAAAATAAAATTCCCCGTTCACTGATAACGATTTTAGTCATAAAATAACTGACTTTATCCCTATATTTTCCTTTATTACTTTATATTTGAAATTGTTAAGCACTGAGTGCGATTTAGCACTGTGTCTCCCATTTCTCCAGAGAGAGGTAAACTTAGAACCCACAGTCAGATTTCTTTCAAACTTTGCGTATTGAATGTTTGTGTTATAGGAACTTAAAGTTTGAAATAAAAATGGCGTCCCTGTGCTCGTTTAGGAGCGGCGGCACCTCGTTTATACGTAGCAATTCCTAATATATCATTACGATTTTACTCACCATTGGCTTGTAAAAATCATGTTTTCGACTATTGACTTTTTTTCAACACTGGGAATTAGTCTATATTTATTGCACAGCAAGAAAGTTGGATAGGTCACTGTATTCGTGTTTGAGAAAATGACGTCTTCTCTTGCGCGCTCCAGAGATAAAGAAAAATCCGCCATGTTTCAATGCGCGCGTCCTGATCACGCGTGAAATTATGCGCAGTAAAGATGCGCAATGCAAAGTTAGGGAATCAAGTTACGCTGTATCTACCTTTATCTAGACCAAAAGGTCATCCATCTCAGGTGACAGGGGAGGGGTCAGGGGCGAAAAGTACTTACGAGAAGCTTTTTCCATCTTAGTTTTAATTTTAGAGCGAGTGTCGTAAAACCAAAACCAAAGTCATTACTTTGGCCAATCACGAAGAACCCGGACAACCCAGTGAGCCTATCCCACCTCAAATTTTCAGAACATAATAAGATAAAAATTTTCCAAAATAGGAAAATGCTATTTTTTGTTTATTTTTTTAAAACAGGCAAAAAATAGCTCAGATTTTTACGACTGAATTTGATAACGGATTCAATGTCGGGCCCGACAAAAACGGCCGCCAAGCTAGTTTGAAACCGTATCTTCGCAAAAAGGAGACCATGTTTTCTGTTGTGTTACACGTGTTGTATACGTTCTGCTTCACTTCGAACTGTTTTCAGTGCATTGTTTTGGGTTGTCGCTCGTTGGTTTGTTTACTTGTATAAATTAGTGTATAAATAATCTGTAAACAACAACGCTGTATCTACCTTTATTTAGACCAAAAAGGTCATCCATCTCAGGTGACAGGGGAGGGGTCAGGGGCGAAAAGTACTTACGAGAAGCTTTTTCCATCTTAGTTAAATTTTCATGTGTACACAGTACAACCCAAAACACGGTTTTTTTTTATTATAGGAGATGAAACAATGTACTCACGACAGGGGTCCGGGTTACATTCCTGAGTCTCGTTAGCTGGTCCCAGTTCGTCGCAATTCTTTCCACCGTGTTTCGGATGGGGATTGGTGCAGGTTCTTGAACGGCTCAATGTTCCTCCACCACACGTGACACTGCAGTTAGACCACTCGGACCATTCAGTGTAGTTTCCATCGATCGCTAACAAATTTAAAAAATGCAAATGCTATTTATTGTGGTCATGCGCTTGTATTTTTACAGCGAGTTTCAATTGAGTGTCGTAAAACCAAAACCAATGTCATTACTTTGGCCAATCACGAAGAACCCGGACAATCCAGTGAGCCTATCAAAAGTCGGAGTAATTGCACTTAGCCGACACAAAGCGCGGGAAAACATGCACGCTCGTGTCACGATCAGTTTTGGTTTTATTTCTGATTGGTTGAAAAAGTGGCGCGAGATTTTTAAACCAATCACTGAGCGTAGTAATGCAAAACCAAAACACCGACCAGTTGGCTATTTACAAAGCGAGACCGAAGATTGCCATTGATAGATTAATATGATCTTTGAAATATACACTGCAACAATTACACAAGTGTATGACAACAACGACATTCATTACGATTGCGCGATCTTGTCTGGTAAAAGTCTCGTCAATTTGCGAAATACGAGGGACCTTCCCAGTCCAGGCTTTCGACCGCAGTGAGCGCCTCTCCACTAAAGTTAACTTTTAGACTTTGCTTTTCGCGGAATTGTGTTACCCCAGACCTCCGCAGAAGGACCTCAACAGAAGAAGGAAATAGAATTTCGCTCGACAGAGTGGAGTTAACTTTGTTGATGGAAATTACTTTCAAGGATATGCGAAATAGTATTTTACCTACGTGGCGGTAAGCAGACTTCCGGTACAGAGACATTAATGTGTAAATGACTTTTTTATGGAATTGGAATATCTCTGGAAACGCCCGTGTCCTGTCCCTTCCTGAGGGACTCACTACAGTCCCTTTAGTTTGTTCTTTTACTGTACATGAACCAATTTCATGGGAAATATACTCACGGCATGGATTTTTGTTACATTCTTTTGTTTGATTAGCTGGTCCCAGATCTTCGCAAATCTTTCCGCTGTACTGTGGCGGTGGGTTAGTACATTTTCTTGATCGACTCTGGACTCCTCCTCCACATGTTACCTCACAGTCAGACCACTCGGACCACTCGGTGTAATTACCATCGATTGCTTCAAAATATAACGACAATTAATTAGTCGTCTTCCATGTTTATGTTCTTGTAGCCTTTCAAGATAACTCAAGTCAACCCTTCCTTTGCGAGCAGACTTCAGTTTCTTTGAGCCACTTTCCAGGGCCATGGACAAATAAATAAACTATGGACTTGCTATGGAATAGACTGTGGACTACACTATGTAGATAAGCACATGCGCGTACCCACATAGCAGCTAAGTTTGTGCAAGTACACGGTGCATCATTATCACCACCATCATCATCATCATCATCATCATCATCATCATCATCATACTTTATTTAACGTGGATAAACACTTAGCTTGAGAGCTAGTTTACTGGTATTCAACCTAATAACTAGTGAAAGCCTAACAACTGAGCAACGCTAATATCAAAATTCATCGGGTAAAATCACAAATGAAATACTGATTAAAACTATTTAAAACTATTATTACAATTTTACCGCGCAGTTAAAATACTATCAAAACTAGTATTACAAATTTACTAATCCCAGATATTTAACGATCTAATTCTGTTAACTAACAGACAAACAAATTAAGTTGCAATACCTCACAACTAATTATATGACTATTGGTTCTCGGCAAAACTTGACAAAAGCTAAATTCATGAATTTAAAGATGGATGATTGGCCAGTTGAACATAATGAATATAGGGGGTAAGTTTCTAAAGAAACTGTGGTGCTGCGTCGGTGGGAAGAATAACAATATAATTTGGTTTTATCAACTGGGTTGATAATGTCAATTGGCCACCGTAAAGAGATTCAAGAGCTGACGTTTCGAGCGTTAGCCCTTCGTCGGAGCGAATCCAATCGCTCCGACGAAGGCCTAACGCTCGAAACGTCAGCTCTTGAATCTCTTTACGGTGGCCAATTGACATTATCAACCCAGTTGATAAAACCAAATTATACAGTTGAACATAAACCTACTACTAAGTTATTGGGGGTTCATACTGATGAAATGCTAACCTGGGATGATCAGATCAAACATATTGCATCTTAAGTCTCGAATGGTTTGCGAACGGTTGAGAAGATAAGTTATAGAAGATTTTCATTCGCTAAAGACATTTTGCTCAGTCAACCCTCAGTATTACTTTGAGGTAGTGACACATTGAATTAGAAGATATCGATACATCAGTTGATTATATTAGAATGTCAGCCAAACAGGCAACACTAATGAGTTTGAAGGGGAGGGATCAGGGGCGAAAAGTACGTACGACAAGCTTTTTCCATCTTAGTTAAATTTTCATGTGTACACAGTACAACCCAAAACACGATTTTTTTTATTATAGGAGATGAAACAATGTACTCACGACAGGGGTCTGGATTACATTCCTGAGTCTCGTTAGCTGGTCCCAGTTCGTCGCAATTCTTTCCACCGTGTTTCGGATGGGGATTGGTGCAGGTTCTTGAACGGCTCAATGTTCCTCCACCACACGTGACACTGCAGTTAGACCACTCGGACCATTCGGTGTAGTTTCCATCGATCGCTAACAAATTTAAAAAATGCAAATGTTATTTATTGTGGTCATGCGTCGTAAAACCAAAACCAATGTCATTACTTTGGCCAATCACTAAGAACGCGGACAATCCAGTGAGCCAATCAAAATTCGGAGTAATTGCACTTAGCCGACACAAAGCGCGGGAAAACATGCACGCTCGTGTCACGATTAGTTTTGGTTTTACTTCTGATTGGTTGAAAAAGTGGCGCGAGATTTTTAAACCAATCACTGAGCGTAGTAATGCAAAACCAAAACACCGTCCAGCTGGCTATTTACAAAGCGCGACCGAAGATTGCCATTGATAGATTAATATGATCTTTGAAATATACACTGCAACAATTACACAAGTGAATAACAACAACGACATTCATTACGATTGCGCGATCTTGTCTGGTGAAAGTCTCGTCAATTTGAGAAATACGAGGGACCTTCCCATTCCTGGCTTTCGACCGTATTGAGTCCCTCTTCACTAAAGTTAACTTTTAGACTTTGCTTTTAGCGGAGTTGTGTTACCCCAGACCTCCACAGAAGGACCTTTTCTACGTGGCGGTAAGCAG
This sequence comes from Blastomussa wellsi, assembly GCA_947652115.1. NCBI lineage: Eukaryota > Metazoa > Cnidaria > Anthozoa > Scleractinia > Plerogyridae > Blastomussa > Blastomussa wellsi. The sequence goes on along the minus strand of OX393566.1, from coordinate 22,809,671 downwards.
ACTTCCGGTACAGAGGCATCAATGTGTAAATGACTTTTTTGGAATTGGAATATCTCTGGAAACGCCCGTGTCGTGACCCTCCCTGAGGGACTCACTACGGTTCCCTAAGTTTGTTCTTTTACTGTACATGAACCAATATCATGGGAAATATACTCACGGCATGGATTTGTGTTACATTCTTTTGTTTGATTAGCTGGTCTCAGATCTTCGCAAATCTTTCCGCCGTACTGTGGAGGTGGGTTGGTACATTTTCTTGATCGACTCTGGACTCCTCCTCCACATGTTACCTCACAGTCAGACCACTCGGACCACTCGGTGTAATTACCATCGATTGCTTCAAAATATAACGACAATTAATTAGTCGTCTTCCATGTTCCTGTTCTTGTAGCCTTTCAAGACAATTCCAGTCAACCCTTCTATGGACTTGTTATGGCTAGCTAGACTATGGACTGGACCATGGACTGGACTATGGACTGGACTGGACTATGGACTGGACTATGGACTGGACTGGACTATGGACTGGACTATGGACTTGACTGGACTATGGACTGGACTAGACTATGGACTGGACTATGGACTGGACTATCTGGGTAAGCACATGGGCCTACCCACATAGCTGCTGGGCTTGCTCGAGTCCACTGTGCAGCGATCAAAAGGGAGGTGACGCCAAATACAATCCGTTTTATCTAAGCACGAACACACGAGAAAAAAAAGAGATGCTCTCATAGGCTATTGAACGATGGAAAAACGAAGGGCATTTGGCTGTGGTTTCTGTCCGGCGGCACAACGTAGACCGCAAAACAACTGCTCGCAAGTTAGCTAACTCTTCCTGCAAAGTTTTTTTTGATAACAATCGCTTTAGACCATAACTTCCAACAACTGAGTGGCCGTTCAACCAAAAGCTAGAGCCGTTCTTTACTGTGGGATGGTTTTTTTTAGTGCTTGTATAAAGAATGCATCGAAACCAACCATCTTTGTCCACCTCAATAATTTATTGCCTAATTACATAATTGCTGACCATTATATTATTGTTAATAAAATAATATCACATATACTCACGGCAAGGGTTTGGGTTACATTCCTGAGTCTCACTGGCTGGACCCAGCTCGTCGCAATTCTTTCCATCGTGTTTTGGCTTGGGATTGGTACAGGTTCTCGAACGCTCTTGCTTCCCTCCTCCACACGTGACACTGCAGTTAGACCAATCGGACCATTCGGTGTAGTTACCATCGATTGCTAAACAATTAAGACTGATAGCGTTAACACAGCTAATTTACTAAATAACTCAAATCAAGTTTAGAATAATTATGAAAAAATACGCACCTTATATTGCCATTTAGTCACCACGTGTTTCTGATTTTTTATAGAATAGATGATTGTTGTTGTTTTTCGTTTTAAGGTGGTTTACTACAGTTTTGAGAAGTAAATGCGCCCAACTTTTAACATTTTTGTATTGTTCAGAAGTGTTGCATCTTTTTCTAAACTATTGCAATTTGTTACAGCGTACAACCATCATGTATGATCCCACCTCAAATTTTCAGAACAAAATAAAATAAAAATTTGTAAGACAGATTTTTCGCAAAATAGGAAAATGCTATTTTTTGTTTATTTTTTAAAATAGGCAAAAACTAGCTCAAAATCAGTCTTACAGATTTTTACGACTGAATTTGAAAACGGATTCAATGTCGGGCCCGACAAAAACGGCCGCCAAGCTGGTTTGAAACCGTATCTTCGCAAAAATTAACAGCGACGGCAGTGTATAAATAATCTATAAACAACATCACTGATTTTACTCACGGCATGGACTAGTGTTACATTCTTGTGTTTGATTGGCTGGTCCCAAATCTTCGCAGCTCATTCCGCCGTACTGTGGAGGTGGGTTGGCACATTTTCTTGATCGAGTCTGGACTCCTCCTCCACATGTTACACCACAGTCAGACCACTCGGACCACTCGGTGTAATTACCATCGATTGCTATGGAAAGTTTTACAACAACTGTTTACCATAACGATGGCGTCGTTTTATTTCTATAGAATCATTTCCCTCCCAGAACTTTTAGCCAGGTGTTTAATTTTAATATGACAAATAAACTAAATTGATTTTTGAGACTTTTTGGTCTCTAGCATGCATGACCCCTCTAGTACGCTTTTCGGGTCTTGATTATTGGTCATTATTAAAGATGTTAATCTGACTGACTATAAAACATATACCTTAAAACAATAATAGTAAAAAAAATTCAAGCATCGAAAAATGGCCAGTAGCAAATGTTTGCTCGTTGATGTTGGCCATAAGGCCTCACGTGACATGAGTCCCGAGGAGGATAGCTGATTTTAAACGTATACCAATATGTCCGAGTGCCAACATTTTTTCAGTAATCGCCACCGTTAATACCAATCCGTTAAAACAAACACACAAACATAAAAGAGAGAGACAGAAGTACTCACGACAAGGGTCTGGGTTACAATCCTGAGTCTCGTTAGCTGACCCCAGCTGGTCGCAATTCTTTCCACCGTGTTCTGGCTTGGGATTGGTGCAGGTTCTCGAACGGTTCTGTTTCCCTCCTCCGCATATGGCGGTACAGTCAGACCACTCAGACCATTCGGTGTAGTTACCATCGATCGCTGTTAAATGAAAATTGAGGCGAGGTGGCAAATCCGTATTAGTATTTTTACTCGTTCCTCTTTAGAAAGGGGTGTAAAATTTAGTCCCAGGACCCGTCAGATGTTCACGGACGCGTGTAGAAAGATGACGGCCAGTTTCGCCGACATAGCAAGCATTACATTTTCATTTATTCTATAAAAACTCACGGCAAGGATCTGGGTTGCAGTCCTGTTTCTGTTCAGCTGGTCCTAAGTCATCACAGTTCTTTCCGCCGTATTCTGGAGAAGGGTTGGTGCAATCCCTTGATCTTACTTGCGAACCACCACCACATGTTGTGCTGCAATCAGACCACCCGGTCCATTCAGTGTAGTTTCCGTCAATTGCTAGGTAAAAAAAATGCAAATCAAGCAAAATTGAATAAATGTAATCGAATTCCTTTTTGAGAGATGTTAGCAGAGAAGCCGATAGATTATCCATGACTAGATGATCTTGAAGGTTCGTAGAGAAAAATTAAGGACTTAAGATAGTCGTAGTAAACATAAAATCTTCTATGATTGCAACCGATATTTTTATCGAGCAAGATCCCGCGCTACGAGTTAGGGTCCGTTTGTTTGAATGATCAATGCTCCAACATTGTGTTGCATCAAGACGTAACCGTTAAATCACCCTGGGAAACGGTTCATCGGTTTTTTTTGCATTATGATACGAAAGATCTGAGCCTCATTGAGTGCATATCCACCATCAAATTTTCAAGGCTAGTTTGAAATGTACGCCCGGCCACTTATAGAAAAATAGTAACAAATATGGATTGACAATACATATGTTGGTTCAACTGAATGCAACCTCATATAAAGCAGATAAATTCCATTCCATGGGCTCACAGCTGCAGCATTTCCCCAAATTTTAGAAGGATATGTCGACTTACGACATGGTGTTGGGTTGCATTCTTGCGTTTCATTGCTAGGTCCCAGGGACAACTCCGCACAGTTTCGACCACCTTCCCCGGGAGGAGGATTGGTGCAGGTTCTTGAACGCGTCTGTGCGCCGATCCCACATGTCACGCTGCAGGCAGACCACTCGGACCACTCAGTGTAGTTACCGTTATCTTTCGAGAGATTAAAACAAAATGTGCTGTCTTTATGAGAAAATACGTGTAGATCAGAGTTGCACTGTTGTTACGTTAGTCCGTTTCATTAAGCTACTAGTTATGATAGTATACGTATGGGATGCTAGCCTAACGCCAGGTAGAGCAACATTTTGCTAGGTTTTGATTCCACGCAATAATTTGCAAGTAATAGTACTTCAATTCTGGGTAAAGTCGGAAAGCTGCCGAGAGGCAGATATGAGTTATAACCTAACACAATGGTCGTTTTCACACTAGAAACGAACAAATCGTCTGGACGGACAAATCGTCTCAGACGGACAAGTAGTGTGAAAACGGGACGAACACATTTTTAGACGAACAAACCGTCTGAATTTGTCCGTCTGTTTGTCCGCCTATGAAGACAATTTTTAGAAGACGATTTGTCCATCCAGACTGACAAGTCGACTAGAGTACGACCTAAGTTCACATCAGATGAACAAAGATAAACAAATCGTCAGACTATTTGTTCGTCTCTAGCGTGAAAACGGTTAATGAATTAATCACTGGCACTGTGTCTCCCGCCAAAATATTTTTATACAGACCCGGATGAAAAGAGCCATACCGTTACAACATTTGACAGGTTGCCACTGCATCTCAACTTAGGTTCGAATTTTAACACGTTAGCAATAGCGAAGCCTGCTGGTGCAATTCACTACATAGTAAAATGATTTGAAACCTTAGGCTTTTCAATGTCGATAGCATGATCTGGAGAGACTGCAGGCACCCGACAAGTGTATCCTTTTTGAAATATGGATATCCAGTTAAATTGTCTTTAATTACGATAACCTCGATGCTAAAATCCTTGACACTTACGACATGACTGTGTATTGCATTCCTGTGACTCAGAATCCGTACCCAGACAGTCCTGGCCTCCACTTTGTGGAGGGGGATTGGTGCAGGTTCTGTTACGGTACCGCACACCACCACCACACGTGACGCTGCATGCAGTAAACGAGCACCAATCACTCCAACCACCATCAATCACTAGTCGGAGCAAAAAAGTAAAATAAAATGGAAATGTAACTATAAGACTTGAGATGGAACAACGATTAATATTTAGATACATGCGGCTCATTGCACCCTAAATCCAAAGCAGCACTTATCAGATTAATTGCTACCGAAGCTAAGCCACTTACAAAAGATCGACATTCTCACATGGCATCGAGGTTTGGGGTAACAAAACAAAATAAATCACAGTCACGCAAGCATAAATTTATTGAAATACTATACCATGTAAATTTAAGACGTTTTCCGCCTCAAATCGTATATATATAAGAACGTTCAGCCTCAGGTCCAAAATTAGACGTTCTTATAAAAGCGAGTGTATTGTTACTAATTGTGCTTGCGATCGACTTTTCGGTCACATGGGCAGCTACCAACATCTACTTAGTATGTCAGATCTAAAATGTAATCAGGGCTGACCGGAGAAATCCATTTTTTCTCATTATTTTTTCTTTAAATAATGTTGAAGTTATTCCAGAACTTTAAGGTTTAACTTTAGAAGTTAAAATATCTATAAAAAAAGCTATTTTGCCATTTTCTTGCTTTTCACCCTTGCCTTTTGATTTATGTTCATCTAGTATGCGCGCGTACCAAACGAAACGTCAAAGACGGCATTCTGTTGCATCCTGCTTGGGTATAACTAAAGTTAGATTGTATTGGTTTGGATCAAAGAGGCGTAAATTCTCCAACCGTAGTTCGAGTGAAGAGATGGAAAAGAGATCACATTAGTGAAAAAAAAAAAAACTAACTAATTAAAGTTATCTCTGCCTTAACGTTAGTTATTATATCCAGTGTTGAATGTGCCTTTTGATGCTGAGAATTCTTGAGGAACATTTTCAAACTTAAATCATCTTTTACATTAATTCTGCATGATTTTCTTAGGTGAAACCTGTTGTCATGGACATCCTGAGCACACCAGAAGTTTGACTGCAGCTATATCATCTAAAGCAATTAACGTTTAGTCAAAGCAAAGCATTTCAGTACCACAGGCGCATGTGCCACACTCCTGCGTCTCCATGCTTGGTCCTAAGTCTTGACAGTTTTTCCCGCCGCAACACGGTAGGGGATTGGTGCAAGTTCGCGTGCGTCTCTGGGTACCTCCTCCACAAGTTACACTGCACTCCGTGAAATTAGACCATTGGGAATAGCCACCATGCACAGCTAAAGTGTTCAAGAAACCAACACATTAGCAAATAGATTCCATGTTTCCATGCGTCTGCTGACGTCCAAATGTGGTAAAAACAAAAAAAACGTGGCACACTGGGCGATAACCGAGTGTGTCACTGATGTTCTTACAACATATTGACGTCTTCTGTGATCTTTTACTGATCAGACGCACGGCAAAATGGAATTTATCTGTTTTATATAATAAATACGTCATCAGTGCGTCTTTCCTTTAATAGATCATCGGGAAGAACCAATCAAAATGCGTCCATAATTGGGTTTATAATATTAATTTAAATAGAGTGTAGAGAATCATTTTTGAAAAACTTTAGTAAACCACTTTCAAAAGTGATGAAGCTTCTCCAGCTTAGAACTGTTTATTTTTCTTTAATGATCTAAACGTTTATCTATGATTTTTAAGTTAAGCAATGACACCTAACAAACGTCATTGGGTCACTTTAAAAAAATAGTAACTAGTGACAAATCATTTTTAGTTGAAAAGTCATTGATCAATTCTAGCAAAAATAGCGAAGAAATATTGCCCGCCGTAGCTAGGATGGATAAAAATCGGCATATTGAATCGGGTCGCAGAAGAAACGGTGAAGACCGCGGCAAACGGTGGCTGTTTCAAGACTTGTCACGAATAGTAGATTTGTTTGTAATTAAAGGGACACTGTCTCGCCTGATTATAGAAATTTTTATGTTCTAATTTCCATATTATTGTGCCAAATGTCAGCAAATACACGAATAAATTTGATAAAAAGATTCCACAGAACAAGATAGAACAAGTATTTTGGGTAAGTAATACAGGATTACAATGATGCAAGTGGATTGCACTTCAACAAAATAGATTTTTGGACAGGATGTCCAGGAATCAAAGCTGAAAATGGTATAAAAGTTTAAATGTTAGTTATTTTTTTTTTCTTTTTAGTTGATATTTCTTTACTTCCACCACTTTTAGCATCTTTCTACTTGTATTGCAAGACAATTAAGCACGTTTACATTAAACTACAGGCATAAGGTATTAAAATATGATATATCAGGCGTGACAGTGTCCATTAATAACAAAATGCAAAGATAATCAAGCTGCAAAGCGTTTCTCAACAAGAACCACAAAATTGAATATAAAATTGAGCACACATTGGATACAAAATTGAATACAAAAAAAAGTCAAACATACGACACGGAAATGCGTTGCATGCTTCGGATTCCCTGTCTGGTCCCAGGAGGCTGCAATCCTTCCCGTCGTTCTCAGGCTCAGGGCTATTGCAGGATCGCATGCGAATCCTCTGACCACGCCCACAAGTGGCACTGCACTCTGAAAACCTACTCCAGTGAGAGTAACCACCATCAACAGCGCGTGCTGAAAAGAGGGATTAGATTTTCAGGTTGCTGTCTGTGGGGCCACTGTCAGTGATAAGAAACCTTGTTTTCTCACTGATGTGTCTCATAAACTGCATTAACAAAGATTTGAAGTAACGTGGCAGAACTTCTTTCATTCAGATACTAACTACCGCTTTTGATCTAAACAAGCAAAACTAGATCATCTAAAAATTCTCACAATTTAGTGAAAAAGCTTCAACAATGAGTTTTAGTATAATGATTGGACTTTTCTGGAGAGCAGTAAGATAGTGCATAACCAAGCATTAAAATAAACATTTACCTGCCGTATTTTCATGGACTGCAAACAGTAATAAAAGAATATTAGTAAATCTGGATTTGAAGCTTCAAAATTTAAACTTACGGTTATGACAGAAATGTACCAGTTAAAGTTCTTTGAGTCAATGCCCTTAATGCTGGGAAGTACTTTTTTATACTAATGTAACTCAATAATGAATTTAAAATTTACTACGAGAAATAATGATAATAAGAAGAAGTTCCACTCGCGATAGAAGCCTGAATTAATTTCATTTAGAACGGGGTTCACCAGAAAGACGGCGCCAAATTAGCGTGGTCAAAGATTTCTTACACATACAAAAATGTTTCAGGTTAGTCAGTTACAATCCTTCTCAATCTTCCTCATTTCAACGGGGACGTTTCACAGGGATTTTGACATAACTTGGTTAAAACTGTCGTCTAATACTTCTAGAACTTCTACTTCTAGAACACCAAGAGACAAGAAAACAACAAAATTATTGAAAAAGATTAGTTCTTACAAATTTTGGAAGCAAAAATGCGAGAACTTGAAAAATATTCGACCAACATTTTTCAAGTTGTGGCTCAATCTAACTATGTTTATTGAATTGTTGGAGACACTCAGCAACAGTTTACTATTCTAGCGTGCCGATTATATAAAAGTTGGTCATTACTTTTTTGTATAGGTTCCTATCAATACAAAAAACAATTTCTGATTTTTTTAAATCTCCCAAAATCCCTTGATAATTCTCCTGTAAATGAGCTACGTCACGGTTCGTGCATTTTGAAAAATTTACCCTAATCTTTTTTTCAAAATCGTCATTTGTAATCCGTCTCAATCTTCTCCATCCTCAACCATCCTTGTTCCTTTTTGGTTTACTATCGCCTCTCTGGTGTGTAAGGATATTCGGTGGGTCTTGTGTACTGCTAACTTAACTTTTAGTCCGTAGACAACGGTAAA
>OX393566.1:22766164-22796164 GCA_947652115.1 Blastomussa wellsi | reverse complement strand
ATGGGAAACCCAGCCTCTTGATTCACGCGATCAACCACTACGAAGACGCTGAGTATGACGTATATTAAAAATAACGATAATAATAGAGTTAAAAGTGAAATAAAATCACTTTATTTTAATTCCGTACCATCCTGTGACTGTATGACCAAGATTATATATCCCGGTAGGCGAACATGTATGTTAAAAACACCCCACCGGTTTAAATAGAAAATTCAGCAAAATTACCGTCATAGCCGACGTTATTATGGAAAGGCCACAGAATTAGGCCATTTCTCACTAAGCAATGTGGCATCGTGTCTAATGCATTAATAGAGACCCATAAATCCGCTCATTGAACAATATTTTACCTCTCAACACGTTTGCGATGTTCGCTATCGTCTTTAGTTGCCTTTAAATCTCTTATCTCCAACGCGACAGGGCCGGACGGTTTTCAAAACTACTAGTCAGTTTACCAGTTTCGAGGGGAAATTGTTCCAAACGAATTCCGCTTTCGTTCTATTGGCTGTTCATAAGCTCTAGACCAATGAAAATCACTCACAAATCCATAAATCAGCCAATCGATGAATAAATTTGTCAGAACGTCTAACGTCTGTTGATTGATATTTTCAATAAAGCATTGCTGGATTTAAACAATTTAAAGCCTACAACTTCATCATTGTCATCGAATTGGCCGAGCTATGATTTTATGAAGAAACTAGTTAAAGCCAATAGAGGAAGAACAGAAGACAATGCTGTCACTGTAAACTATAGAGTTATGACATCCGTTTCGTAAAATAGATTCACGGAAATGTTTAAATTAAATACGGATTCTACAGAAGAAAAAAAGGAATAAACGAAATAAATGCAAAAAATCGTAAAATGGACTGTAACAGTTTGAACTATAATTGAAAACGTATTAGTTTAACTCATTTCTCGGCGCAGTGGCCTAATGGTTAGTGCGCTGGACTCCGGATCGGACGGTTCGGGTTCCAGCCTCTAGCCGGGGCACTGCGTTGTGTTCTTGGGCAAGACACTTCACTCTCACAGTGCCTCTCTTCACCCAGGTGTATAAATGGGTACCGGTGAATTTACTGCTGAGGGGTAACCCTGCGATGGACTAGCATCCCATCCAGGGGGAGTAGAAATACTTTCTGTCGCTTCATGCTACAGTAACCGGGATAAGCTCCGGCCTGATGGGCCACTGCAGACTTACCTTTAGCCATTTCTCTAAGTGACTACGAGAACATTTTCGAGAAGCATACAGACATTCATACGTTCTCGGGAAAATTATTGTCAACTGGGGCGAGCTCGAAATTTTAACCAAGAATCGATAAGCTGACACCGCCACACGAAAGATTACAATGGAAGTGGTCATTTGACCGAGTTTGATACTCTTAGGTCGAACAGAGACAAAATTATTGTGAAATCCATACAAACGCCTTTAATTGTGAGACAGCGTCACCCAAAACCGTATACTCCTATCTTTTTTTTTTTTTATTTCTGTGATTCTCTTAAAATGGCCAAACAGAGTGATTTTCATCCCAGCTTCTTCCAAATAGTAGGCCCATAACAGGATTTTACAGTTGTCACAAAACTGATTATATTTTTTTGTATATATTTGGTCCCAAAATTCGTCAAATGGCCAATCTCAACGTTGATCCGTTATGTGGTGGGATCAGTGTATCGATTGGTTTAAATCTGAAAATCGTCCAAGTTCCTTACGCAACTCCGTGATGGCCAATAGCTGGTTTTCACCGCAACGCCATCAAAAAATAAACTAAAAACCATGTAATGAAAAAATCTGATAAATTAAAATGTTATAAATTAGTAATAGATAAACAACATCTCCAAGTTTCAGGTCTGCGCGGTACACCATTCTTGAGTTATTTGCCCAAGCTTTTCTCGCAAATGTATAGAGCTCAGTATCGAAACGCCATGTTGATGCCCTGCTTGATGGGCACCAACATGGCGGCCGGAAATCAAAGAAAACATCTGGCACTCACTTTTGCTATGAAAGCGACTGCTCCTTCCTCACGATCTAGTGTATATACACGTAAAAATCTTTCCTAATACTTGAACTGTTTAAACTGCAAAAATTTTGCGAAAAGACCTTTTGTTAGAGCACGACAGCTTTGTCACGGCGCCATCGTGACTGTCAGCTGCGGCGGAAATCTCGAAAATTCAACATGCTATATTTCAAGCACAAAGGATACTATCTAGCTGGAAACTTGTGAATAGATATATTTTTAGGATTTATCTCACGTGGTGACAATAAAAATTAAGCAGGCCCAGCGAATGTTGTTTTTAAAATTTTATGACGTCAGGTGAAAACCAAGAATTCGAAATGACAGTGGTTACACTGCATCACGTAAATTAATTTTTTAGGGGCAGGTTATGTGTTTGATATTTTTTGTATTTGTTTTTTTTCTTTTTGACTTTAGGGGACACTGTCACGGCGCCCATAACTTCAAAAATTCAGTAAACAGCCCAAAAACGTGTTTACACAAATGGAGACCTACAAAGGAGTGGTCAGGTTTTGTTAAAATTACTATAATACCATGTACTGAAACTATATAGTATGTAATGATATCACTGTGATACCATCAGAAGCTTTTGATCTCAAATTGAAAATTTCAAGCTGACTTTTTAAAGTCCTTCGTTGTAGTTAAAGAAAACAAGGGTTCCTTAAACAATTTGCTTGATGTCCTATTTCTATATTCTAGGAGCATTATATTTCCTATTTCGGGTTTAAAGTCACTAAGTCATAGTTTCGGTGCCGAAAAAAAGTGTACTGGTACGGTGCTTTTCGCTGCTACAATCAGGTTAAAAGGTGAGTTCACGTCCTAAACTATCGCGATTTGATTACGACTTATGCATGTGCTTTCGTATGAACGACTTTTTAAAAATTGTGTTTTCACCTTCCGTTCTCCTTTAAGAAAGTGTTCCTTTGTTCCTTTTGATTTGTATAGGTCTATCGATGAATAGTCGAGTGACTGCAATCTGGTATTAATATATATGCGGAGACTTCAAAACTAAGTGTGATTGTGGGTATTAGCAATTGGGATCGATAGTTGTAACATTAGCTAGGTTTTGGCTAGAGGGGTAAGTTTCTAAAGAAACTGTGGTGCTGCGTCGGTGGGAAGTATAACAATATAATTTGGTTTTATCAACTGGGTTGATAATGTCAATTGGCCACCGTAAAGAGATTCAAGAGCTGACGTTTTATCAACCCAGTTGATAAAACCAAATTATATAGGTTTTGGCTAGTTGTGATATAAGGCTTGGTTTGTTGTAGCTGTAGGGCTGGTCATAGGATTTCGGTTTAGGGTTAGGTTACCCCCCATACAGCAAGTATAATTTATTTAACAATTTTAACACCAATTGCATTTTATACACATTGACAAGCTAATACTAACATTCTAACATTCTAACATTCTAATTAACAGTTCATGTGCCATATACTCCTCACCAATCCCAGTCACACCCAGCAATCACTCTGTGTATTACCTCGACCTCACCACATCATTTAATTACGATATCATCAAATACCACAAAATTCACAACCGCACTGATTTGCAGAAATATCTTCTATACCCACTCATAACATTTGACCCTTTACACCGAATTGTTTACAAATGATGAATATCTGAATAGGATTATCGCTTTTAAATCCCATGGAAGCAAACTAAATCTGAGAAATTTTTATCTTAATCTTTAAATCTAAATTTTATGGAAATTGTATCCAGGCGTGTATAACCTCTTCATTCTTCCTCTGCAAAGAAATGATAAAAGTAATATTAAACAAATGAATCCTTTATTATTGCAACATTTTCATATGTCAATCAGTTTTCACGAACAAGACTTATAACATTCGACTGACAAATAACTCTTAACATGACTCTGATGATGACTTCAGCTCAGTTTGTCGAAACGTCAGTCACTGTCACCGACAACAGTCCTTCACAGGACAACCCTCACCCGAACGATTAGACTACACGATCAGTAGCGTTTTTATTGTGGGGGGATTTGTTCGCGAGGAGCACTGTGTGTTACTAGTTCTGGTGTTTACGTAGGATTTTTTGTACAATCTTGCCAGGTCCAAAGTAGTGTTTGTTGCATTAAGTTCAGGAGGAAACAGGTTGAGTTCACTTGGTTGTGGTTTGTTGCCTTTGTTTGTGGGTTGTGAATGGAAGCCATGGAAATAAGTTTCCTTTGATGAGTTTGTCGGGTGTTCCAGTCGTGGATGTAGTCGCGAGTTGTCTTGTTGAGTCAGCTGTATCACGTCGCCCTTTCAGAATTTAGTTTTGATAATTGGAGGGAAAGAAACAAGTGTTGGTACTGAATTTGTGCTATCATTTTGTGCTAGCTATCATAATTCAAGTATTCGGTTAAAAACCTTCCCTATAAGCTACCACAAAATGTACCGTGAAACGATAAAATAGCGCGCGTGATTAGCGTAAATGGGGTAAGATTGGCCTATCGTATCTCTTTTGTCAGCACGATGACCTACCTTTTTCAATGTATTTTTCAAAACAGTGCTTGGAAGTGAACATTTAGGGAAAGTTTCAAAAAAATCGTTCAACAGCTTTTATTTCTGAGCTGGGAATCACTTTAATAGCAGGCATGAGGTCGTCGTTGTTTTTTACTTGGTTAATGTAAGCGGATTGATTTGGGGAGACGTTAATGAAGTGTGTAGGACAATGCGCGGAAAGGGGTTGTTTGTAGGTATTGTTTTGTGTATAAAGTAGTGATGTGTAGGTCGCAAATGACGTTTATGTTGCAAGTGTGGTCTGTTGTGTTCTTGTTTTAGGAATGCATGTGGATGCCTGTTGGGGGTAATTAAGGCTTGTAACGGTAGCTTGATTTGGATGTCTTATGTTTACCTCTATATGGATTGGTATTTTGCTTTCTGATCACTACAACTGCGCCTCTCGCAAAAGAGCAATGTTGACACTGTATCTCACCTTGCGTTCAAAGCCCTTCAGTGCACCTCACTACAATCTTTATAATTACGCTTTTCAATGTCAATAGCAAGGTCTCAATAAACTACAGGAACACGACGAGTGTTTCCTTTTTGTAAAATCTGGATATTTAGTTTGATTGCCTATAAGATAAGTTCAATACTACGATTTCTAGATTTCTTGACACTTACGACATGATTGTGTATTGCATTCCGCTGTCATTGAATCCGGACCCAGGCATTCCTGGCCACCGCCTTGTGGGGGAGGCTCAGTGCAGGTTCTGCGCCGGATGTGCACCCCACCACCACAAGTGACGCTGCACGCAGTAAACGAGCACCAATCACACCAACCACCATCAATTACTAGTCAAAGTAAGCAAAAAGTGGAAATTTAACTTCAAGACTTCTGATAGAACGAAATATTTAGAATGTAACATTCACTTGCTGGATTAACCTTAAAAAGTCATTTACAGAGTATCGGCATTCTCATTTGGCTTCGTGATTTGGGGAAACAAACAAAAAGTATATCACATCAAGGTTGACGGATGAATAAGCTGCTCCTTCTTTTTTCAATCCTCCAACTTTTAGAGCTTTTATTAGTTAGAATTTGAAGATATCTCCGGAAACTGGTAAAAACATCATACATTCAATGAATGGAACAATTGTTAACTCATCCTTCATGCTAATCATTGAACATTTGCTTTTGCGGCTTGCTCAAACATACTCTGTCGTCCAGTTAACAGAGCAAACAATAAAAATAAAGTCGCCTGATAGACCATCTCTGAGTCAGCCAAATAAGCTTAAGTTGAATATTTTTATGAACGTTGAGATATAAAATGAATCAAAAAGTTTAGATTATGCTACCGATGACCCTAAGCGAAAACTGAAATTTGCTTGCTAAGATTATTTTCACATTTAAGTCCGAACTGGAACCAACGACGCCTTCGCCTGACACTGACCTGGAGATAAGTTAATTTGAATGTGCCTTTTGAAGCTGCAACACCACTTTGTTTGACAGAGTGACTCTATAACGTTGACATGCCCTGGTTTTTGCATTATGCCCATTACTGGGCATTATTTAACGCGAGGTCAGCGCAAGAGAAACGAAATCGTTACTTTCTCATAAATGAGTATAGGGACCTATCATTGTTTATCTGGCTTTTTCTCTGGTTTTGCAATAGGTTTCTCCCAGTAAAATGAATAAAAACCAATTGCCAGCTGGCAGAATAAGAAATAATCGTCAAAAATATCTATCCAACAAGCCAATCGTAAATATAACTTTCCCAAACTCCTTAATAATTCATCGGTTAACAACAAACAAAATCATAACCGTGAAGGAGGTTTGGATACCCCGTCTTAATTATCGTAGATTTTGGCGATTTTATTTCTCCGTTTATTCCTTAGTTTTTTTCGATTGAGAAGATATCTCAAATACTTAAGACAGTGTTATATTGACTATCCTAGCACCTGCGAGTCGAATTTTCAACTCTCTTCTCGGTGCTTGGATAACCCAATAAAACACTGCCTCTTGTATTTGATATATTACATTAACGATAGATAAAGATATCATGTATATATAAATGTATGTATAAACGAGGTGCTTTCGTTCCGAACAGAGCATGAGGATCCCTGTATACGTAACAGGTTTGACAAAAATCGCTTTGCAGTTTAAATTTAAGTCTGTGAAATGACCTTAAAAACATTTTCAAACTCAAATTGTGTCTTGTATTAAGGACACGCGTTAGTTGAGAGATACCTGTTTAAATGGAGCACCTGAGCATACAGCATACAGCAGGTAGCTTATTTTAGTCAAAACATATAATTTTTAAACTACCACAGGCGCATGTGCCACACTCCTGCGTCTCCAAGCTTGGTCCTAAGTCTTGACAGTTTTTCCCGCCGCAACACGGTAGGGGATTGGTGCAAGTTCGTGTGCGTCTCTGGGTACCTCCTCCACAATTAACACTGCACTCCGTGAAATTAGACCACTGGGAATAGCCACCATGCACAGCTAAAGTGTTCAAGAAAGCAACAATTTAAATAGAGTGGAGAAAATATTTTAAACCCCTTTCAGAAGTGACAAAGCTTTTCCCGATTAGAAGACGTTAGTGCTTGCAAAACTCAACTTCCCTTTCTTTTTCAGTGTTATTTTGATACACAATGGAATGGGATGAACCGAAGAAATGAACGTTTTATCATGGCTGCATGTTTACTTAATTATTTTTTTCGTTTTTCTAGTTTTATTTATGTTATCTAGTTTGCCTTACACCATGTTTATGCTTTATTCTATTGTCCTTACCATCACTTTTATCTTTTGTAGTTTCAGCATTGTGTACATTTATTTACCTTACCACCTCATACAATAAAAACCCGCGTGTAAGAACCTAGTGGTTTAAGAACCTGCTGGTATAAATTTGCCATTTTAATACCCCAAAATATAAGCACCTTTGTAGACAAGCAAATATAAGCAGGTTCTTATATGAGGGTTCTAGTACATTTTCATATACAGCTCTTGTTGAAAAGATACTTTTACCGTTAATACTGTACTACATTATACTTTGTTAGTCAGTTTTGTTAGACTTATGGCAATTCAGTTATGAATAAATGCTGTATAGTGAAGGAACAAACCCCAATTTTATTATTTTTCTGGTAATCGACAACTTTGTCTCCCCTATATAAATTAAGAACCTAATTAAGAACCTACTCTGCCTAAATTGTCAATAACAACCCCAAAATACAAGAACCATATTTTGCCATACTGTAAAAAATGTAGGTTCTTACACGCGGGTTTTTACTGTATATGCCGTATGTAAATTAATTAGTTAAATATTAATTGCAGTTGTGTACTCCCAATTCAAACTTTAGAACACGAGCACATATCGTCCGACAGATCTTCGCACATTTTTAAACATTTGCAGACTTCAGAGTCGTGTCGTACCTCCCGTTCATCAGATTGTTTCAGTATCTTATAGAGATTCTGCGGCTACTAAGTATTAAGTAAAGTTTAAAGAATCTATGTATATTAAATGAGGAAAGCCCGACCTGAAACACTAGGTCAAACATAGCAATTTGACGCTTTCACCATAGGTGCACGCGTACTCAATTTTTGTAAATCCGTTATAACTTTAAATTTAAATATGTATCAAATTGTTTGGCAACGTAAGGTAACGATTGCTTTGTAATTCGCACGATATGTAACTGATAAATTGCTTAACTGATGATGACGGATGTACCTTCGAAACATGTTTGTAAGAATTAAAAAAGTCGTACTGTTTTTGAAAATTTCAAACTTTAGAGCCATTAAAGACATTAAAGCTATTTTCATTACATTATAATACTGGCCCTGAAGTAGATTAGCTCTGCTAGTTGAAATGCATACCACTAACATTGGTCTATTTCTGTAGCTGCAGTCTTGCAGCCGATTCGCTTGTCGATCCATAAGTTTATATATAATTTTCTTTCTAATCTAGCGCACCTGACATTGAGTCACTTTACAAAATAATCACCAGTGACAAAAGTCTTTGGCCAATTTCACCCCAAAACAGTGATGCAATATTGCTCGCCGTTGTATGGAAAGACAACGGCCATTTGTCAACGAAGCGGTGAATTGTGCCAAAAATTGTTGCGAATGGAATATTCATCTTCTTAAAATAAACAAGATACAATGGTGATCAACCTGCAAAGCGTTTCACAATAAGAACAAAAGAAAAAGAAAAAGAAAATCTCTATAGTTAGACCCTTATGAAAAACAAATAGATCAGAACAGGTCAAACATACGACACGGAAATGCGTTGCATGCTTCGGATTCCATGTCTGGTCCCAGGCGGTTGCAATCCTTCCCGTCGTTCTCAGGCTCAGGGCTATTGCAGGATCGCATGCGAATCCTCAGACCACGCCCGCAAGTGGCACTGCACTCTGAAAATGTACTCCAGGGAGAGTAACCACCATCTACAGCGCGTGCTGAAAAGAGAGATGAAATTTTCAGGTTGCTGTCTGTGGAGCTACTTTCAGTGTTAAGAAAGCTTGTTTTCTCACTGAAGTGTCCCATAAACTCCCTGAATTACTACATATATAGAGTGCATAACATAAAGCATTAATATACAGTATTTACCTGCCGCATGGCTAGGGCAGAAATATACCTGTTACTAAAGTTCTTTGGGCCATGCAGGGCCGTACTTTAATATATTAATTTTAAAATGTAGCAGCTCTTGTAAGCTTGTAATTCTACTGGTAGCAGTTTCTATTGTTTTAGGGGCTAGGGGCAACGGTTCCTGTTTTTGTTCTATTGTTTTCACGCAGAGTATCGAGCCATGTGAGACCCTACAAGAGCTGCAAGATTCTTGATAATAAACTAATTGATGGGAAACGTTAAGCATAAATATTTCAAGTTTTCAATTACAATCCTTCTTTAGTCTTCCTCATTTTAAACCAGCCTCATTTCTTCTCAGTTTATTCGTTCACTCTTTGGATTTTCTCCACTAACCGCTGAGCAGGCATTGGTTTTCTTCATTGATCGCGGGCTCCGTTACGAATTTTTTTTCTTCTGGCAGCATTTTGTAACTTTTTATGGTATTGTAAATGGAGTTGACGTTTTTAATTATTATTAATTTCAGAAAAATTATTAAGAACCAGCAAAAATGCGGAGCTCCGCGGCTTTTAGGCTTGGCTAAATCTATATATTACATTACTAAATATGACTTATTTATGGCGATTGAGCCCCTTCAGGTACATAGAATCTCGTCATTTAAATGTGCCATTTAAAAATGTCTAACCTGCAAGTACGAGATCTAGAATTATCAATGCAGCGAAGTAGAAGTGAGCTCTCTGCATGACCGCCTTTGCTATATAAGGATGAGAGGTTATACCTGTTGAAAATAATAAAAAAATAACCTACGATTTATTTTGTAACTTCAGGGGATGGAATGTTTTGGAAAAGTTGATGTTATCAGTTGAACAAACGGCAAATAAGCTACACATTTTTTTTTAATTTAAACAATTAATGTTGGTACTTATAGCTGTAGTTTTTAACTCTCATATCCAACGCGCGCTCGGGGAATCATTTTAAAAATACTCGAAGCGATATTCCCCCCGTTTTGAATTTTGAGATATATGTTCGCAGGTTTAATTTTCATCCAGAGTATAGTGTTAATATTTTGAACGCCCACAGAAATACTGTTTAGGTCTCCAAAATTGGGCGGCCTAATTTTAAGGATAATAAAGACAAAATGGTGGGATATTTGTCCTTTGACATAATCTGTTCCTCGAAGCTCACAGAAAACTGTTCGCGTCTCGGAACAGATAATGTCTGCGGACAAGTATCCGAGAATATATTTCCACGCCAAATGGATGTTTTTGTTTATGCGGATAGCCAACAAAGCCCGAAGCGCCGTTAACTAGCTCATATCCAACAAGAACAGCACAGGCAGACTAACAACAAACAAATAACAAGAAATAAATAAGGGGGAGGAATTAAATCGTAAAGAAACCTCGTATTTAGTTTCCTTTCCTTTTTTTATTTATTTAACTTAATTTTTGTTTTCCTTTTCTTCGTGCGAATATCTGTTGTCAAGGCAAGAAAAAAGGCCGTCACTTAGACTTTGTCCATAACATAACTAGTTTCAAACCAAAACCATATTTCATTGAAACTTCATTTAGTAATGAGATTTTATTTCTTAACGGCTCTGTAACAAGCTTATTAAAGGATAAAGTGAAAGGTTTTCTTTTGCGGGTTAAAATATATTCCGTTCTTCGTTTTACAGTTTTAATCAGTACACGATATGCAAAGCGAGTGTCAGAATTAATATGTGCACACCCGTTTAATAAATTTTGTACTTTTAATATATAACTATCATGCTAAACTAGACCAATAACCTCGCTGGAAGTCGACATCGATCTTTTCCAAGGACGATTCAATTGTTAAGCGAATGTAAAGTTTGAAATCGACATTGCGGGGACAGCCTTGTTGAGTCTCGTCTCTCCCAACAAATGTTTTTTCTTTACAGCTGCCGTTGGAACAAAACTTTCTTTTTCATACCATCCGCTGTTAGCATCAGAACTCAAACATTAATTGTCTCCTATGTCTGCCCCCTCGCATCCAACAATATTTTTATGCGAAAGTTCCATGTTTGCATGGTAACTGAGGTAAAATGTCTACATTGGTTTATTGTCAGACACCTTGGGTGACAGAGGTTTTTTTTTGTTCCCAAGGTCGATATATGATGAGTGTTCAATGCATTACACAACAGTAGAACTATAAGTTTTTGTACACGGGAAACAGTTGGATTCAAACTCAAAAACAATAAAAAAATGTTATAAACAGAAATTGTTTACCTCGTTTCCATCATTGTCTCCGTTGAGCTTTTGTGGTCATATTTATTAAGCGTCACTGATTTTTTAAAAATTATTTTGAGTGCAAGCATTTTCCTCTTACAAACCCTTATATTTCTAACTGCTGCGTATTTCATTGAACAATCGTATATTGAGCTTGGGGCACCTGTGGTTTGGCGGCGAAGCTTCAACTGGTGAGCGAAATGGCGATCGTGATGATTGGTCTACTAGCCGATAGCGTCTTCGCTGCAAAACGAAAGAAAAAAAAACACAAGCTATGGCACCCAGGGTAATAACATATTACATTAGGTGCAAAATTCACTTTTACCTTCCCTCAAGGGGTCCGCTCACTAATAGGCCCTTTGCACGACCCAGTCACATGGTACAAAATAACACCCTGCTACGCGCTGGTACATCCAAAACAAAGCGACTTGATGTCCCAGAGCGTAACTTGCTCACCAGCGACGTGTAATTTTGTACCATGTGACTGGGTCGTGCAAAGGGCCTATAGATTTCTAACCAAGCGATAACCAGTCATAATTCAGTATAGAGCACCCCAGTAAACCTGGTACTCTTATTAACTGCAATTGCCTTTCGTCTTTCTTAAGGAACAAAGTAAGATAATACATTTAAAATTCAATATTGGTCACTACAATTATAATATCAACACAACTCGGTAAAAATGTAAACAGTGCTAAAAGTTACGTGATTAAATTGCATTTTGATTATGCTTAATTTATTTCGCACATTTTCGTGAATATTCTGATGAAAACAGGAGGACAGCTAGAAACAAAAAACTAATCATTCTTATAGCATTTATTATTACAGCTATTCACTACAGTTATTTATTATTACAGTTACGCACTAAATGCATTTGGTTGGAGTGACTGTGATAACAAGGTTAAAACGTTTCTCGCTAGGCTTTCCCTGTTGTTTCAAGGCTATTTTAACATATAGCTTACCTAATTGTATTATTTGTTTATCTTAAATTGAAATTTAGGCAACTTAATGAAATACCAACCTTTGAAACACCGTTTGCTGTCCTGTATGGGCTTTCAATGTTGATTTTAGGAAATGGTATCGGCTTGTCTTATAATCTCTTATTCCCAACAAGGCAGCACTAGAAGGTCTTTAAAACTACTGCTAACTCTTTCGTTCCATTCGCTGTTCATGAGCTCTAGACCAATGAAAAGCGCAGACAAATCCTTCAATCAACCAATCGATGAATAAATTTGAATGAATACGATTGATATTTACAATATAACCTATTGTTGAATCATTAAAGCCTACAAGTTCAACATTGTCATCGAATTGACCGAGCTATGTTTTTGTTGAGAAATTGGTTTGCGTCAACAGCTCATTACCCAAGAAAAAAAGTACGTTGCTATTATTGTATACTGCAGAATTCCGACTTCTTGTACCTGAAGGGGCGCGGTATTTTGGTGTCATTTTAAAATATAATGCTGAAATATGTTCTTACATGCAGGAAAACCCAAAAATAATAATGGTGTAGTTTTCTTACCTAGGACTAGACTAAAATGAAACGGTTTGTTATCGCCTATCATTTAGGATGGCAAGGCTGGAAATGAGCCATTCTTTGAGAATATCGCAAGAAATTCATTAAGGTTTGTTCTATGAGCCACAATTCGTTTGACATCTTCCTGTTAGTCCATCAGGAGCAGTTTGGGAACGAGTACAGGTACAAGGTAATGATTTTAGCAACGAATGAAGCCGCTGAAAACTGAAATATGGATATGAAATATGAATATTCTTTTGCGGGATCAGTGCACACCTAGGCTTTGCAAAAAACCATTCGCCCAAGTATACTGGTAATAAACACATTTCGTTCCGTGGCCGTGATCTTTATAGTGTTTGTAGTATTTTTAACTGACGCAGATTGAACCCGTATGCAGTTCAGTTGTCAAAAAGAGATTTTCCATGGCCATATGCGTACGAGCCGGCAGTCGGGCGGGGGGGGAGGGGGTTGGGGGGGGGGGCAGTCGGGCTGCAGCCCGATTGTCAATTGTCGACAATTTTCGTGCAAAACGTTCAGGATTCGGGCAACAGCAGATGCCCGGTTCGCCGGAATTTTTTATGGAATGGGCTCAAAAAAAGACAAGATAAACTGAAACATACGTTATTAAGCAGGGAAAGCTTTATTTTTCCTTAAAGAAGTTATAAACAATACTAGACGATAATAATAGGCAATCACTACAACCCGACAACTCTTACGTTCCCAACAATGATACATTTTTCTACAGTGAAAAAGGTTGTTGTTGTTCATCGTGGTATAAAGTATAGTAATTAAGGAGTTATCATTTGTCTCGCGATGTAGTCACTTGTGATGTGGACCGCGACGTTTCGGCTGCATACTGCTAGCCTTCATCAGGCGATAAGGTCGACTGGCTACGTGTAGCTTTATAAAGCATGGTGCTCCGCTGTGATTGGTTGGTTTTCAACAGCTGTGATTGGTGTGTTTCGATCCTCGCTGAACCTAGACCAGTTAGTTGTTCCCTCGGCGGTTCGCCTGTGTGCAGTTCTCCCGTTCTTGTGTTTCTTGATCGTGGGCATCCAAGCTTCAGGAATCTCGATTCCACTATCCGTGTTGATGTTGTTAGGATGAAGTCTTATGTGAATAGCCTCTTTGACCCTGCTAGTGTACCAATGTTGATCACGATCAATTAACTTAACCTCGTCCCAAAGTGGGCAGTGTCCGGTGGTGTGGGCATGCTCTGAAACGGCGGAGGTCTGGGTACTGGCGAGCCGGATGTCTCGGTCGTGTTCTTTAATCCTGTCCTGCATGGGTCTCCCCGTCTCGCCGATGTAGACTTTTCCGCATTCGCAGGGAATCTTGTAAACAACGCCGTCTTGTTTAGTCGGTTGAACAGCGTCTTTGGGCCGTACTAATTGTGATCGCAACGTAGTATCCGACTTGAAAACAGCGCGCACTCCTTGTTGTTGTAGGCAGCGGCGAAGTTGTTCGGACAGGCCACTGACATAAGGTAAAACTGCGGTAGTTTTGAACTCGGTTGTGGGCTCTGCTCTGTTGTTTTGTCTTCTATTCTTGGTGACCTTCTGCACAAAAGAATTAGGACCGCGGTCCACATCACAAGTCCACATCACAAGTGACTACATCGTGAGACAAACGATAACTCCTTAATTACTATTTTTCTACAGGTTGACGGAAATAAAGTAAAGCATCATTTAGAACTGAGATAGGTATGTTATCTTGATTTATTATCCAACTGTGCTTCGAAGAGTACAAATAACATCCAAAAAGAGTACAAATATCACGCGGTATTTGTAGTCCAGAGCTGAACCGATTTGAAATTCGCCCACGCGGACATAACAATTTGGCGTGTTGGATAATAAATCCCTTATTAGACACTTTGTTGTGTAGTATCGCTGAGAATTTTTACGGCACAACTCGTAAAAACACTCAGCGATAATGCTTGCCCAGCTTGAAATAGAGTACCGAAGTGTGACGTCACAAATATTGAAATTTTTGAAATTATGGGATTCGTTAAGACCTTCGGAAGGTACATGATGAAGAACGCCCACTTGCCAAAAATCAGCATCTTTTTTCAACTTGGGGGTGAGATATTGGTCCTTTCATGCTTCCGCGACTCCAAACAAATCCTTGTAATTTTGTCTTGGTTCTAAACGTTTAGAACCAAGAAAAAATTACAAAACGTCAGAAAAACACTAAAATTACAAATTTTGAGTTTTCAACTTCATCAGGTAAAAGTCATTTTTAAACATATATCTGCTGGCCTGTTTTCAGCTAGGTAGACGGCTTTGTTTTGATAATAGAACAGTTTGAATTTCAGATTTTTGACAATGCGTGACATCGACATTTTTTCTGAATACCATGTTACGCGCGCGAAAATATCGATTCGCCCTTATGTGGAGTCGCTCAGAAGGGCTCCAACGTTTAACAGCGTCTCCATACTAAGCGCTATAATTTTCAGTGATA
Organism: Blastomussa wellsi; assembly: GCA_947652115.1. Classification (NCBI taxonomy): domain Eukaryota; kingdom Metazoa; phylum Cnidaria; class Anthozoa; order Scleractinia; family Plerogyridae; genus Blastomussa; species Blastomussa wellsi. The sequence goes on along the minus strand of OX393566.1, from coordinate 22,780,922 downwards.
CACTTCGCCGAATGACTCGAGTTCGGAATATCGTACATCCCCCAAACGTTGGCACGTTGTTTATTTATTACTCTTCTACAATATTCCAATTTCTTGACTCAATTTATTGAATGGTAACCGATTTTATTTCTTGCGTGCGTGAAACTAGCGTGATACTTGCTTGGCGTGAAAACCACCAATTGAATTGAGATACTGACTTTTGGCAAGTGGGCATTCTTCATCATGTACTTTCAGAATATCTAAGTAAATCCCATAATTTCATCAATTTAGTTTTTGTGACGTTGTCACTTCGGTACTCTATTGTATTGGTTAAAACCAGTGCGCATGAGCGGCGTATTCTTAGCTCTTAAAATAGCATTGGCTGATAAGTTTGCCGGTGTTTTGTAGGCTTGTCATCTATTGGTCAGACTGCAAAGGAAAACGAAAGCTTGATAAATAGATGGCAATAATTAAAGTAAACAACAGGAAAATGAAAGCGTCCCTGAAGGATAGTTGAAAAACTTCCTAAAACAAAGAATTGCCAAAGAAGTAACATTCAGTTACAGCGAACTTCCCCTTGATAAAATATGTAATTTGCGGTTACAAATAAAATAATTAATTCCTGTTGACGGTCAGCTGTTAGTAATGGTATTGGCTACACTGCATAATCTTAGTTTGAAAGTGTGCGCCGTATGCAGGTACGTTGCATTCGTCGCACTCTGCTTTTATATTATACTTCTTTAAATGCATGCCAGCGTACCCAAATTAAGCTTAACGTTACAGATCAAATACTCTGGCAAGTCCTCTTTACCTGCCATTCACGGCCGGGCTCATTGTCAAATCTGACAAATCTGATGGGTTAGTTGTTTTAGGCTGTATTTTATAGCATATTTCTTGCCGAGTTTGAAGGTTTTTACGAGCAAAGAATTGTACAAGAGCCAGTCGCCATCTTGGCCGTCCGGTGGATTTCCTTGAGCAAATGCGGAAAACCTTACGTGGCTGGTGTGAAATGTATGTTTTAAGGTGGAGGCCATGTTTGGTTTCGATTTTCACTTTCTCAGATCTTTATCTTTTCCAATTTGTTATTTTTCCCTTTTCTTATTTTCTTTACGAAGTATTTTCACACACAAATCACCATGAACCAGCAAAAAATGTAGAGCCCCGCTTTGAGGCTGGGGAAATCTACATTATAATCTATCTACGAGATGTAAACAGGACGGATGGTATCACTAGATATAAGCCAAGAAAAATAATAAATGAGAGTACTACTAAACCATTTCTTATGATGTACAACAGAAGAAAACTGAGCATCTCACTTAAAATCTGAATATCACCGATACCAGCGAGCTCTGCCAAGCTTATTAGGCCATCACCTAAAATAAATTAAAATGTAAATACTTTCATATCAAGCAGGGTATGTTAGCTGACGAGTGTAGACACTCGAAAAGGCAATAGTGTTTAAAAGGATGCTATGAATCCCCAATTTTCTGCGATTACATCGAATAAAGTGTTTTTTAAAATGACAGTGCTAAAAGTCAAATTTGCAAGTATCAAAAACAAAAACAGAATATTTATTAAGAAAATGGGTATGCCAAAATAAGCGTGTAAACAGCCTTAATAGTAAAATGAACATTTCCCATACCGTTAATATCAATCTGATGAAAGTTGGCGAAAGTAAACAAAGACGATGATTTTAGCAGCAAACATGTTTGATTACTGGCTGACGAAAGTGGTGGAGTGGAGCCTGGTGCACAGGAAGGAGCTGGGCTACATGATGGAGTTGGGTTTGGTGCAGGTGTCATCGGGAAATCTGTCGGTAGTAATAAAGGATTTTTGCTCGGTCCACTTGATTGATCGGCCGGAGTCTTTGGTGTGAAACCGGGATCCTTCGGCATTTCGATTCCTCCTGAATGATCTGGGATGGGTGGGACCACAGGTGAAGAAGGAGGAAGCGGAGCGTTAATGTTTAAACGAACTTTAGTGACGCGTTTGCATTTCAAGCCTGAAGGGGTTTCAACCTGAAGAGAGAAAAACAAATCTCAGTTTAAACCACCATCAGTCCTGGAATACCCAAAGTAGAACATTTTTTTAATCGAATAATGAGATAGTTTACTTAACAACGGGTTCGTCACTGGTTATTGCATTATTTTGTCGACCAAAACTTCAATATATTGATATAGCCAAGCCTAAGAGCGGAGCTCCGCATTTTAATAAATAACAACAAAAGAGAATGGCCATAAAAAAATCTTTCCAGAAGCAAAAAATCGGACCTGATCCCGCGATCAATGTAAAAAAATACCTGATCAGCGCCAACTTCCAAAAACGCGTGACCGCGATGAGTTCTAAATCTAAGCCCGCAATCTTGTCGTGTGATACTCGTCAGCGGATACCTTATTTTGGCAGCTGTCAATTGGCGATTCGAAGAGGACAGACCACAATCTCAATGTTGTCTCCTGTAAAAAAATAGGGAGCTTAAGAAAACCACGACGGCAACGGCAACGTCACTAAAACAATGGCTGTGCGTTATAATTCTTTGTACATTTCTTTGGCGTCCTCTACAAAACAACAACGTGAAATGACCAGATTCTGCGTTGTGTGGAGAACGTGAGCCAGGACGGTTAATTTTCACATTTTTATTTCGAATTCATCGTTGTGTCATAGATTCAGTTTCGTGATAGCTTTGACAGTGATAAACAAAGTAAATGACTTTAGGGTACCGAGCGATTTGTAGGTAAAATATAAACTCATTTTTTTTATCGACGTCGCCCACGACGTCGCCGTCGTTGGTATCTTAAGCTTCCTAATATCTAATTGCCATAACCGGTCTTCAGTAGGATGCTTAAAATGCATATAATTCCACAATTTGTTTCTTCGCCATTAAATCCATAACATGGCAAAGATGTTAGCTTTCGGCAACCTTTAAAAATTTTAACCAAGTACAGTGGAACTCTCTGGACTGTGGCCGCCATATCGATATTTGGGGCGACGCCGTTCGTATACGTACGTGTACGTACAAACTTTGTAGGTGCCCGCGAGTCGCTCAAGACTATCTTACAGTGAAATAAAAGCTTACCATAAAGAAGGTTTCATGGACCAATATTCATACCAATATTCGGTCTGGTTGCGTGTGCTTTTAGCATTTTCACCCTCTCTGTTGCCAAGCTTTGAAATTTGATTCTGCATTTATTCAGTGTGGCTGAATACAATTTATTTCTTCCGCAAAGGAAAAGTACGGCTATCAAGGGATAATATCCTCGAGAAAAGTCATTTCACTATCATTATTATCAATATGTACAAGGCCAAATGACATCCAGATAACTAACAAATTTGATAACGTTTTCAATACTAAAAGTACTTTGCATTAAAAAAAAATCTTGACTGTACTAAGAAGCTAGTGTAGTTGAGAAAAGCTACAATGTCTCTAAAAATTAAACAGTCGCCAATGGGTTGAGAACTTATGGATAATAATGACGTTGAAATTTAATGAACTAAGATTTTCCAATTGAACTTCGGTGTAAACAATCAGCTCCAGGACCGATATAATGCAAAAGTGATTTGCCACCTGCATAGGCCCTGTTTTCAAGAGGCCGGATTGCAATATAATTGGCCGGCTTATATCGATAATAATTGGGGTTAATCGAAATAGCTGTATCCTTAGCATTTGATAAAAGGGTAAATGAGTTTGCTTCCAAGAGCGTGAGCTGTTAAAGCCATTGTTCAGAAATTTCCCTGCTTGGATGTGAAAGCAAGTAAAATAACATTTGTTTAAAGTGCTCCCCTCTTGTTAAGAGGGCTGTGCCATCAGTTCACTATTGCGAACACTCGAGTTGTTGTTTATTTTCCTTTGTAGTTTGACGATCCTGAAGGGAAAGGGCTACGTCAAAATCACTAGAGTCTTAAAGTGGAATTATGCACAAACAGGAACTGCCGTAATATACAAATAAAAAATAATGATGGCGTTTGCCGCAACATCACTTAAGAGTTTATGTATTTTCATATTTGTTATTCAAGCTCTTAGCCTAATATTCCAGTATACACCACGTAGAATTACATAGAAGATTTTTCAGCAGTTGTATAGATCTTTAACCGTTTCAGTAAACCATCTAATTCTGGTGAAACTGCGATTTCCGGGTTTTATATTCCACGCTACCGCTGAGATATTCCTCAGTGAAGTGATTTCCATCAGGTGAGAAATCTAGCTGGAAATGCACAAATATTTCGGTGGCGAGATACGTCAGGTGACAAATACGTCTCTGTTCGCATTCTACACCGTACATGCACTAATGAATGGTTCGAGAGAAGATAGTTGACTCTCTCCTCTCTCCATTTCCCGGCAATGCTTATGTCTTTAAAGAAAAGTGACGACTTTCAACACCCCACAACCCCCCACCCCATCTCCCTGGTATCATATTTAACAATTAGATTATGAGCTCTATTCTATCGCGTGACGTATCACGCATAGAAATCGAGAGCGAATAATCTAATTGTTTTAGTATAACGGTGGATTTCCACTGTCGCGTATTTTTTTACGTGCGTTTACGCGAGATTTAGAGATTACAATGTATGAACGACTTGCGTAAACGCGTACGCAAGTTTTCCATACGTCGTCTCTAATTTTATTTACGCACGTAAAATATTACGCGACAGTGGAAATCCACCTTTAATCTACTAATCGTTGAAAAATTCACTAGTAAACTGTCTAAATCTTCTTCACGGACATTTCGAAGACGTGAAGAAGCGGCCTCCATTTTGTTGACAACCGCACTGCTACGCTACTACTATTTATCACAGAATAGATAGTGGGTAGCGTAGCCAATCAGAGAACGGCGTTCGTGATGGAACGCTAGCAGATTTATACTAAAAGACAATATTCACTGTGTTGACTTGGCACATGTAACCCGTCCATATATACTGGACAGAAAAGTTTGACTGTAATCACATCTTTGTTATAAATCTTATCTCTTACCTCGCTTCGTGTCGTCACCTCGAGACTTACCCCACCACAACTATGTGCGCGTGTTATAAACTGCATTAAAATAAGAACAGTCACTCTGGAAACCACGTGATCTTTCCACATCCTGGAATATGACATGACAGAAATGAAGCGAATTTCTCAAATTTCACAGTTTTCCTCGAAGCTTTTTCTCTCAGCCAGTTGTTCATTTATCGGGTAATCCTTCAGCTTTGGACATTATCCTCAAATACAACAGCCGCCTAATTATACTTTATAGTGATTTCAAAAAATGTAGCAATGCAGAACTGGCTTAGATATTAGAGAACTTTAGATCGGAGTACGAGTACGAGATCGAGTACGAGTACGACTTTCGAATTTCAATCCAGTTGCGATCTAAAATCCTCACTCTTCCCAATTGCTAACCAGTTGAAAAGGAGACTGTCGGTGCAAGATTGTTGTAAAATGTGAAAGCATAGGCAAGAAAACTTAGTTTGAAAAGTCGTACTCTTACTCAATCTCGTACGCGTACTCCGATCTGAAGGTCCCTCGCTAATTCCCTAATTATTGCGACGACGAGTAAATTTATCAGATCTGACCTGCATTTGTAAGCCCGATTTGAAGCAAGGTATACATGTGTACACGTACATTCAGTTTGTTTTAGTTCGAAATATCTTTATGTGGCATTTCAATATCATATCGATATGGTGGGACTTTATATTATCATGTTTTGATCGACATGTTGTGACTTTGTATTATATTGCGATCTTAATAAATCTTTAGCAAGGCTTTCTATGGTGCTTTCCAGATTAATTAAGATTGACCTGAGTAGCAGAAGAGAATTAGAAGAAGAATAAATTCTCAGGAAAGACTTAATCCTCAATTCTTTTATTCAATTTTTGTACATATTATCGTTAAAAAAGAGTTATTCGCACTTTCCCGTAGGGCGTTTTCACGTTACGTCATGAAATTGCTAAATTCAAAACTATCGATAAATGCAAGCAGCAGTGCCAATAAATAATTGTAGAAATTTGTGTACCAGAACAGTATTTTGTTTTGAAGATAAATTGTTTTGAAAGTTGAGACACCCTAATACGTGTTCTGAAATGTTACAGCCACCAATATGTCAGCACTTTTAAAATGCTTTTCCAATATCGATATGCTAATAACTTAAACAAAAAATAACTAAAGTAATCGTAAGGTGAAGGCATGCGATGAATAGTATAACCTAGAATGTATTTATTTATGATGCTAAAAAGTTAAAAATACAACAACGAAAGAAAACACATTATTATTACATCCCCATAACGTTCACTAAATAAAGAATACTACAAAGACGAAATAAGTACGAATTTGTTGCGACATGAAATAAGTATTTTTCTCGCAAACAGTTTTGGCCGCTCAGCAGCGGGACACTAAACTTGTCTGGCCAATACAACGCTTTTTTTATTTCCTAACAGATCAAACAAATTAAATAAGTATTTTTTCTCGCAAACAGTTTTGGCCGCAGCGGGACACTAAATGTGCCTGGCCAATACAACGCTCTTTTTTGATTTCCTAACAGCTTGGCTGCAGCGAACACGAACATTTTGATTTCTACATACCCCACAATAGTCGATGATTCAAGCACAACGAGTTTGTCACCTTGGTGAAATAAGCTAAACTACTTACTCATGCCAAAGAAGTTGAGTAGGTTTTCACACAAATACAGGTATCCGTAGTCATAAATGCAATAGAAACAACACTTACTTGTTTTTCCTAGAAAAAAAGCCCAATTGAGGTTATCTGAAAGTGTATTGTGCTAGAACGTCAGCTGGGCATGTTGTGAATGACTTTAGTTCGCCGTCTACACTGTACATGTTATAAGGACCTGTAAAGTTTCATTGTTTTCTCTGCCAATCCAATGTTATTTCCTCTTTCAATTGCTTCAAGATACGTCACAAGTGGGTTCATTGCTTCACTTTACGTTTACCGTAATCGCGCTTCAACTACCCTTGAATCACCAATTGAAAATATTTATGTCCAGTTGTTAGGCAAAACGCGGAAGAGACCAATAACGCACAAAATAGAATAAACATCCAGTAAATTTGGTACAGTAGTTATTCAGAGTCTGTTATTTAGTTGCCATGGAAACATCAGCACGCACGTCTGTTTTTTTTTGTTGTTGTTGTTGCGTTCTAAGATTAACAGCAGGAAAACTCTGATATAACTGTGACTTGCCCTGCACACGCAAACTTTGCAAAATAAACCAAGCGTCGTTCAAGTTAATTATTTACTACGATACATTAATTACGTGCTACTATACTCAGAGGCGGATCCAGGGTTTTTCTCAGGAGGGGGTGCACCACTAAGGAATGACGTCACTGATGGGTGACGTAAGCAGTATACTGGCTGTATTAGAAAGCTGCATCTCAGGAGGGGGTGTGCTCCCCCTGCACCCCCCCCCCCCTCCCCAAAGATGCTCTATATTTGACATTTTCAGGCCAATAACTTGAAAGTTTTAGTTTTTTTGTATATTTTTATTAGATCGACAAAAGGAACATTTCTGTAAGTTATTTTTGCATAAATTTAAGGCGGCTCTGAAACCTATCGACAGAACTTTTTGAAAGTTTGCAAAATGTTTCACCGAGTAGTTTGTGTTAGTCTAAACATGTTGACCATTTCTGGTGTTGTCATGGCAACAGAGTTTGCCTTCATTTCGATCTGACTCTCTTTACTGATAAATACTCTACAATATTACACAATTTTTTTTCAATCTGCATCATTTGTCTAGCAGCTGTAATAGAATGCCAAAGCTAAAGACGGGAAGCTCTAAACTATCGTGAGTCACCAGGAGTGATTTGTTAGTTGTGGATGAAACGCTTTTAAAAATGTGAGCCCGGTGTCCAATGACAATTAAAAAACACTTAAACCGCTCTCAACAGCTTATTAGCCTGGAAAGAAAAGGATACACGTATGCAAAAAAGCCAATCGCGCCTAACATAATCAACGCTTAACGCTTTGGCGCTTGGCCATGACCTGAATCCACAATCAGAAGACCTGAAGCTCACTCCAGACAGCCCTTGGACACGAACGTTTGCTATTAACAAAACCTTCGTTTTCAAACCGACCGCGTTGTTTGATGATTTACCCAGTCTTCTAAAAGATGTTCTTGCTTTTAAGGATAATAGTGGTATTTTTAGTCTGCTTCGCTGTAATTTGTTATGGCAAGGATCAATCATATGATCAAACTCTCGAACAAATGGGTAAGTTTAAAACGTCACGTAGCACTTTTGTGGCTAATATTTTGAGTACTTAAAGTTTATAAAACTCACAATGGAATCCAGATCTCGAACACGGGTGAATAAACAACTATACAACGATTCAATTTTATGGGCGAGTCGTTTACATATTATCCGGGGGAAGGGGAGGGAGGGGGTGTTAGAAACAATGTACTCAAAGGTAGCCTGTGTGATAATACTGATGAGAGACCAAGTTTCAGTATTGCAGAGTGCTGAGACAAGAGCCGTTCGTCCTTCTAGATACAAGGCTTTGTTGAGATCGTTTTGGTAATAAACGCAGCAATGTAACGGTAACGGACATCAGTTCATAAGACTCCCAAGTCCATTGCCAGCTGTCCCACCTTCAGTCTCGTTTTCCAGTTCATGCTATGATATGTTAAAACACTTGGTGCTTTTTTTTTCTATTCCCCTGATTATGAACTTAACAGGAAATGAAAATACCGATTCAAGTCTTGATCTGACCATGGATTATAGTGTTCAAGAAATTCCACTACTACAGTAACCGAGGGTGAATCGTTCAATTGGTTCTTCAAACGGAAATCGTTTAACGGAAGGCAACTTTAAATGGAAATTCATACTCAAATGATGTAAAATGAAAGCTTTTGTCAATTAGGTCATAGATAAATGATAGGGTTAAACTACTCCGTTTTCCTTTGAATCTTACAAAATTCTCGGACAGTCCTGTGGCACTGTAGTTATGCACTAGTTTTATTGTATGTATAGCGAATGTTGTTGGGATAAAACCAGCCAGCTGTTGATTATCATAAAACGCAATCTTTTTTCCAAGCACGATCAGTTTCACGATCAGTGTTATGTGCAGTCCTCAGCTCAGGCAGTTATTGAATCCGCCATCGTGTAATGATCAACTACTGATTCAGAGAAATGTTTGCAAATATCGTAAATGAAAGCCATAGAAATCGGCAGTGAACACGGTTTCATCATGGCAGCAATATCCAGTTTAAAATTATTACAGCGACGTCATAAATCAATAAACCCAAAACTGAAGTATTTCTTAAATGTACTAAACTCTTGACCTTTAACTAACAAATAAATGGATCATTGTTTAGAAATGCGACGACCAGACTACAATACATTTTGTTTGTCGGTAACTTTCAATACCACACATGTTAAAAAACGACAAACAAGCAAACAAATTCAACGTGCCATTGCCGGATGGAGGTAATCTACACAAGAGTAGTTTTTGATGTTGTAATGGTGTTCCTGGATTTTGTTTGTTTGTTTGTTTGTTTGTTTGGTTCTTTTGAGTTGTTTTCCTCTCAGTCCTTTGCCATATATAGAAATAAACTGATGAAGAATTGATTATCTAATTCTCAAGGGTGCCAGTGTTATTTTATTAATCAATTTAATTTACGTTTTTGTAACTGAAGTTACAAAAACAAACAAACAGCAATTCATGTATGTGTTAATTCTTGGCATTTTTTAATGGTAATAGCACACGTTCTTGCAGACTGAGAAGGTCAACCTTATTGATTGACCCGAAATTAATTAAATTAATCCAATTTGACTCGGATACGATTCATTAACCCACAACTACTAGGATCAAAGATAATCATTAAAAGATAACCATTAAACCTTTTAAAAATACCGAGTGTACAAGACATGAAACAGCCATTCAACATCACCTAGAGCTAAAGAAGTACATTATTTACGGTTGTGATTGCATTAGATGATTTAGATTGCAGTATAGTGTATATATATGACACGCCCTCAAGAACGAGAATGAGATTAACTGTCCAATTAAACAACGTAATTACAAGCTTATATTTGACTCTTTTTTTGTCGTAATACGCATGTCAAATAGACAATACTAGAACAAATAATTGCTCACGTAATTTAGAAATTTTCGTAATAAATTTTTGGTAAGGCGAGGAAGCTTAGCGAGTTCTGCTGTAGCCCCGCGGGTCTGAATATTTAATTGTCTACTGATAAGCTCATTACATGGCAAAGTTGATTGATACATGCATGTTCTTGTTCCGGTACAGTGACTGAAGAATACTGGGATGAGCTGGAAGAGCAGGACAGAGAAAATAACGAAGGTATAAAGAAGCGAAAATGTAATCTCATTGAAACACCAATGAACTATGGTCTCAAATAGTTAAATGTATTTCTCTATCAGCGCTTGAGGATTCTATATTTATCTTTTATTAATATATACAGTTGCTTTAAATAAAAAAAAGAAAAACAATAACAAAAATCCCCGGCATAAACAATACTGTTAGATGGTCGGGTCTCCGTCACTTTGCATCGGCCTTTAACTTTCACTTGGTTATTCCTCTCCCATCCTTTAATGCCTCCCATTGCTGTCTATTTGCAATATTGTTCACCGAGAGGGTTAGGGGAATTTCCACTTCATAGAATCCATAACGAAAAAACGGTTACATTGTTGTTTTTGTTGCTGTTCAGCCAGGTGTCCATAGCAATTACGTTTTGGATTGAAGTATTTTTCAATCAATCAATCCATCCATCCATCCATCCATCAGTCCGTCCGTCCGTCCGTCCGTTCGTCCGTCCATCCGTCCGTCCGTTCGTCCGTCCGTCCGTCCGTCCGTCCATCCATCCATCCATCCATCCCATCCATCCATCAATCCATCAATCAATCCATCAATCAATCAATGTTTATTTACCACATATTTAAATTAAAAAAAAGAAAAAGAAAAAGAGAAATAGGTGGTGAGAAGACCTCCAAAAAAACTTTAGGGCCCCCAGTTGAGACATGGAAATTCAATTGGCGAGACTGTGCTTGTATGACAGATTCAGACGTATGATACCGTATTATTTTTCTATCCGGTGACGTTCATTCATACCTCACTAACAGCTACACATAACACTTAATTGGGATACTGTATACTCTACTAAAGAAATGGACAACAAGTAACAGTCTGTTATTTTTGTCTTTTTGGTTAGCAGAGATCATTTGTTGGTTCAACAAAAGAATCCTGAGAGTTGGAGAGAGACTGGGCAACAACTGTGTTTGCAGAAGGTCTGGTTTTATTGTATGTCCATAGTGACGACAGGTAATTAAAAGGTAAGGTAAGTCTGCAGTCGGGCCAGTGACCCATCAGGCCGGAGCTTATCCCGGTTTCTGTAGCATGAAGCGACAGAGAGTATTTCTACTCCCCCCTGGATGGGATGCTAGTCCATCGCAGGGTTACCCCCCAGCAGTAAATTCGCCGGTACCCATTTATACACCTGGGTGAAGAGAGGCACTGTGAGAGTAAAGTGTCTTGCCCAAGAACACAACGCAGTGGCCCGGCCAGGACTCGAACCCGGACCGTCCGATCCAGAGTCCAGCGCACTAACCATTAGGCCACTGCGCCTCCCAAATTAATAGGTAGTTAAGACATATTTTTATGCGTAATGGTGACCGCAATTAGTTTGTATCAAGCTAAATAATCTGACACTTTAATCGTCATCACGATCATCATCATTACGCGACAATAAATTTTTGAGTCGACTTACTCATATCCCAGTGCGAAGCCAATAACAAACAGCGAGGATCAATTTAGAATGGTGAAAACAAATCCGGTATATAAGTTAACTTAAATAAATAATCGTATTCAAATTAAGAAGGTGGGACTCCATTACAATAAAAGATGAGTTGGCCTAATATAATGTTGACCAATGTCCACAACACATAATCGTGTTCTTGCTCTGAAACTATACTAATAGGAATAAGGGAGGTTCGGTACAGGAAAAGTCGCAGGCGGGGATTCTTAAATTTTATATCTTAGACGTTTTGACTAGTTAGCTAGGACTTGTGTGAATATTACGTAAATTTTATACTTTTTTACAGAATGACAAGGTTCAAGCAAGGGGAAGTGTGAAGTATAAAGACTAATCAAAACAAGTTGATTTGACTTTCCAGCTGAAATGACAATAAAAAGACATGAATTTGTAGTAGAAGTAGTAGTAACTTTATTCACCCTCAAAATAAAAAAAATGCATTTTATGGGTTGGGTTCTTTAACAATGCGCATTTGTTTTAGAGGCGAATAAGTCTGACCGAAAAAATATAGCTCAGGGGCGGAACCGGGGGAGATTGCATGGGTGGCTAGCCACCCCCCATTTAGAAAAGCCCACCAAAAAACATGATACGTGCGAGGCTCACAAAAAATGTAGAAATACGTGCGCACCAAATACTTTGTGAAGCCGATTAGGTTAGTAAGGTATTTCAGACTCTACAAGCTTCTATTAATTTCTTCTATTTTGTGGCATTTCTAGAGTTTGTTACAGTTGCAAATCCGTCCTTCCTAAGTCGCCAAATTTTGGGACAAACGTAGGACAACTTACCGCACCGTCTTCCTAACTTTTGCAAGGATTGCACATTTTAATATAATTAAAAAAAGGAAAATAACTGCCTCTTTTGAATAGATATTTTGTGCTGGAAAAGATATCACTATATTTCAAAGTAAAGGGAAAATAAACCACACTGTTGTTTCTCGTATTAAGTTTTTTCGTTAGCAACAAAAGTTGTGTTGATTAATTTCACGCTTTTCAATATGTAGTTTACAACCTTCTAGGGACTTAGACTGCCACTTTTTCCGACAATTATTTTATATTTAATTTTGACGCTCTTCTCTCTCATTTCATAATCATGGTTAAGGTCAACAGCCAAAAAAGAAACAAAATGTAAGAGTTCTCATATTCTGAATTTTTTTTAATAATACTTTACTACAATACCATCAAATAACTTACATTTTACATCAATATTATCAAATACTAGCAAAAATAACAAAACTAAAACGAAAGAAAAAGAGAAACAACGTAACATTAACAACTACTAAGTCTAAGTTCATCTGGCGAAAAGTCAGATTTGTTTTAACTCTATTTATGAGAACCAACTCGAAATATCGCCGTTAAGAAGTTTGTTCTGCTGTCTGCAGTACACTTTTTGTATCTTACCAGATTTTACATTTGTCTATATTATTTCGCAGTTTAAATAGTAGTTGAATTCGTCCGCCTTCGGTTCAAGAGAAGAACTTTATCTAACGAACAAAAGTCCTCATCATGAAGACGACTCATGGAAGGATCTCGAATATACCAGGAAACCTAGCTAAGGGCCTGTGAAATAATTATCCGAAAGAAAGGGGGCAGGTGATGGAATGGGCATAATATGAATCAAAATTATGTTGGACCCCCTCTCACTAAGTAACCCCCGCCCCCTACCCCCCTTGCACGATGGCCTAATGGTTAGAACGCTAACCTCCGGATCGGACGCCCCCCCCTCCACTCCCCCCCCCCCCCTAGTTTACGTGTTGTATGTTTTCCCAAAGGCACAAACATTATTTCAAACAGCAGTTCGACGATCTTTTGAATTCCAGAATCTTTGTTGGAGAAGCTGAAAATACGATTATCGACTAAGATTACTTTTAGTTTGAGTACTTTGTTTATGAAGCTAAATAATCATACTGTCTATATTTATCATATTGCTGTCACATGTCAACTGTTCGGTTTTCAATTCTTTCGTTCTTTGTGATATAATATAGGCCACACTGACATCATTTTTTTAACAATAGCGCAGCTTTTACAACGTTTAATGGTTCCTGTTTCGCCAAAACATGGCGTAAAGTAACGCAGCAGAGGAAGCAGACTAACACGGAAATCAGTCAGTTCAAAGATCACAACACCTGGAGTTTATTGATTTACTTATTTATTTATTTTTATTTAACGGCCGTGTACTCAAGTATAAGACTTCCAAATTCCACACTTTCAGTTTGTGGAATTGGATGCAAAAAGTACACCCCTCCACCATGTATCAAAGTTTACGTCAACCCCACTCCCCCAGCCCCCTCTTTTGCCCTATTCACCCTCTGGTTTGCCAGTCCCTCCTCTGGAGTTAATTATGACATTCCCTAAACGCTATTTTAATCAAGTGTATTCCTTTTTTTACCAAATGGCCCAAACTACGTTAACCTGCAAGTGACTAAGTTGATCGACTTGCAATGTTTGTGGCAAGTTGGCAACGACGAGTAACGTCCTTTAACAATGTCGACCCCAAGTCAAAATAGCTAGACTGACACATCTAGAGCAGCTTAGTCCGTATGCAAACTACCGAAGGACGATATTTCCCAATATGATCCCTGCATGCAACAAAGCTTGGTTGATAAATAGCTGTGAAAAACTTACCGGTCCAATAACAGAAACACTGGATCGGCGAAAAAACTTTCTCACAGGCCGATAATAAAAATAGCAACATTGTAGGCAATTAGTATTCGTATGAGGTCATTTGAAACTTCCTATAGCTGCGTCACGATCTCGGTTTCCGTGTAATTTTCTGAGTTTTCCAAGAAATGAGTATTCTGTGTGGACTCATTCAACTAAGCAGAAAGAGGCGCTGTGCGATATGTTTTGCCCAGCATAATAACTAACTTGAAGCGATTCACATGTTTTTTGCTTTCAGTGGCATTATTAGATGTAACTGATTTCATTGCCCAAGCAATTTCTGAACGTCGGGCAATGTTCCTTCTCTCTCCTAATACCAAGGAAGTCAATAAATATTTCAAAGTGTAAATAGGAGACACTTGAAA